>VMDO01002718.1:148370-161043 GCA_007922755.1 Pedetes capensis | reverse complement strand
GTTCTCACTCATATGAGAGAGCTGACTCAAAATTACAAGAAGGAAAAATCCTACTCAAAGGTCAGATCACATTAAAAGGGGGGAGGGAAGATAAGAATGAGGTCAATATAAATGGACTAAAAATCGCATGTAATTGTTCTAACAAGATAGAAACAAAGACCACTACAGGAAAAGTTTCTATCTTAAACAGAAATGGAACTCAAGGACATATAGAAAAATACTATATAGTAAAAGATAGAGAAGACTTGGATGGGAAACTTAGATAGGAAGGGGGGAGGGGGGAAACATAGAGAAGGGTAAGGGGTAACCTATATGAATAATGCTTATCAAATTGCATATATGAAAATTGTCACAACGAAAAGCATGTCAAAATGAATCACATTATGATGTACATTAAAAATTTCTAATAAAAAAAAAAAAAGAAAGAAAATCAGAACCCAAAGCAATGTGCCTGGCTTCAGGTCTGATTTACAGAAGCAAAAATTTATAATTCCTCATACCATATGTAGAAAGATGAGAATTTAGATTTAAGCAAGTGAACACTGACATTAGAATTCTTACACGTTCCTACTATTTCTTTATGCTATTCTCTTTGTGAAAGTAGATTGCTGTTCATTTCAATAAATTATTCAAATTGTCTTTATTTAGCTATCTTGTCTTTGCTATCTTTTGTTGTTTCTTATTCTAAGTAGAAAATTCTCAGTTGCTAAGAAATAAAGATTTAATATTTTTGTTCCTCCCCAAATCTGCCTTGGGTTAGGGTTTAGCTCAGTTGGTAGAGTGCTACTCTTAGCACTCTGAGGCCCTGAGTTCCATCCCAGTCCTGCAACGATGGGAAAAGGACCTGGTAACCCAGTCTGGATATAATCCCCAATCAATGTGCTATTGAAAATCACTATGTGTAGGACCCAGCTCTATGGCAACTAACAACAAGAACCCAAGTTCTGCCTTACTTATGGATTGTTAACAACTTTACCACAGCTCTGAAACCTTCTTTTTCCTTCAGAGCTCTGGAAAAACACATCCCAGTTAGGTATATTATTCCATTCTTAGCCAACTTTGTCACTACTTAAACACTCTTCTCTGATTTACTGAGGACACTACAGTTAAATATTACTGGAATCTTTCTTTCTTTTTATTATTAATAAATATTAATGAGGTACAGAGTAATAAGGCTTTTGCTATTTCCATTGTGCACCTATTACATCGTTTTTGGTTACACTTTCATCGACTTACATAATTTATGGAACCCTTTGATTAATATGTGGTAAAAATCATATGGAATTATGGGTTATATTCCCCTGTTTTTTGCCATGTATTCATGTAGTTACATCATATAACTTAAATTATCCTCTCCTCCTTTGTCATTCTGCATTATTTCCCCTCCCCACCCCGCTTCCACAACCTTTTCTCATCTCTGCTAGTCCCCTGGGCTGGGATTTAGCTCAGTTGGTAGAGCGCTGCTCTGCAGTCTCTGAGGTCCCGAGTTTGATTCCCAGCACCACAAAAATGGGAGAAGGATGTGGCAACCCACTCCCAAGGCAATCCTGAAACAGCCACTGAAAACCCTATGAGGGTCGCCATGAGTTGGACTCAACTCAATGGCACCTAACAACAACAACAATAAGCTAGTCCCCTACCCCATTCCTTCTACTCTGCTTATATTTTCCCTTCTTAGATAAGCCTGATTTCTCCTTTTTATATATCTCCATGTGTAGAGTTTTGTGTTTTTTTTTTTGAAGTTATATTTAGCTCCAAGATATGAATGAGAACATATATGGTATTTGTCTTTTAGGGCCCAAGTTCATTTGTTTAGGAGGATATTCTCCAGTTCCATTCATTTTGCTACAAATGACATTATTACATTCTTTTCCATCGCTAAGTAATATTCCATTGTGTATATATACCATAACATTTTTAGCCATTCTTTTGCTGATGGACATCTTGGTTGATTTCATATCCTTGTGATTCTGAAGAGTGCTGCATTAAATATGAGAATTCAGGTGTCCCTGTGATATGACTTATTGTCCTTTAGGTATATTCCTAGGATTGTTATAGCTGGGTCATACAGCAGTTTTATTCTTAGTTTTCTAAGTTATTTCCATATTGATGTCCAAAGTAGTTGAACTACTTTACAATCCCACCAGCAATGTAAAAGGGTTCATTTTTCTCCACATCCTCCCCAACATTTGTTGTTATTTATTCTGTTAATCTTGGCCATTCTTACTGGAGTGTGTTGAAATTTCAATGTTGTTTTGATTTGTGTTTCCCTAATGGCTAGAGGGAGAAGGATGTGGCAGTCCACTCCTGAAACAATCAGCCATTGAAAACCCTATGAGGGGAGCTGGATGTGGTGGTGTATGCCTGTAATCCTAGACTTGGAAGGTGGAGGCAGGAGGATCGCAAGTTCAAAACCAGAGGCAGTCTCAAAAAGTAAAAAAAATGGGTTGGGTGTGCAGCTCAGTGGTACAGTACTTGCAAAGTATGCAAGCACTAGGCCATTGGTTCAACCCCTGGTACTGCAAAAACAAAACAAAACAAAACAAAACAAAAAACCCTATGAGGGTCGCTGTGAGTCAGACTGACTCAGTGGTACCTACCAACAATGGCTAGGGATATTGAGCAGTTTTTCATGTATCTATTGGCCTTTTGAACTTCTGCCTTTGGGAATGCCAATTCATTTCCTTTGCCCACTTATGTATTAGGTTATTTATTGTCTTGGTATTTGCTTTCTTAAATTCTTTTTATATTCTTGAAATTAGTCCTCTGTCTGATATGTAAGAGACAGAGATTCTCTCCCATTTTGTAGGCTCTCTGTTAACTCTGTTTATTGTTTCCTTTGTTGTACAGAAGCTTTTTAATTACATGTGATCCCATTTGTCAATTCTTGGTCCACTTGCCACTTGTCCACTTGCCAT
Source organism: Pedetes capensis (assembly GCA_007922755.1). Taxonomy (NCBI): domain Eukaryota; kingdom Metazoa; phylum Chordata; class Mammalia; order Rodentia; family Pedetidae; genus Pedetes; species Pedetes capensis. The sequence continues at coordinate 158,125 of VMDO01002718.1, read as the reverse complement.
TTCCTGGGCAAGTGGAGTCTTGTTAAGGAAATACTTTCCTATGTCTGTGTGTTATAGCATATTTCCTATCTTTTCTGCTAGTAATTTTAAGGTTTCCAGCTTCATGGTCAGATCTTATCCATTTCTAATTGAGTCTTGTGCAAATTGATATTTATAAGTATATATTTAGTTTTTTGCAAATGGATATTCAATTTTCCCAGCATCATTTGTTGAAGAGGCTATCTTTTCTCCATTGACAGTTCTTAGCCTCTTTGTCAAAAATCAGGTGGCTGTAGTCCTGTGGGTGTATCTCTGGCTCTTTGATTCTGTTCCATTGGTCTTCAATCCTATTTTTGTGCCAGTATCAAGCTGTTTTGCCACTAGAGCCCTGTAGTATAGTCTGAAGTCAGGAACAGTGATCCCACCTGCACTGTTTTTGCAGCTTAAGATTGTTCTAACTATACATGGTCATTTGTGCTTCCATATGAATTTTAGGATTGTGTTTTCTTTTTCTGCAAAATCTACCATTGGAATTTTAGTGGAGATTGCATTACATCTGTAAATTGCTTTTGGTAATATAGCCATCTTTACAATATTGATTCTCCTGTCTATGAGCAAGGGAGGTCCTTCCATCTTCTAGTATTCCCTACAATTTCCTTCTTTAGCATTTTGAAGTTTTCCTTGTAGAGATCTTCAAGGTCTTTGGTTCAATTGTTAGATACATATTTAATCTTCTGGTGGGCCATTATAAATGGGATTCTTGCCTTAGTTTCATTTTATTCCTGTTCACAATTGGTGTAAAGGAAGGCTACTGATTTTTGAATGTTAATTTTGTATCCTGCTACTTTGCTGGAGGAGCTAATTAGCTCTAAGAGTTTTCTAGAGTAATTTTTGCAGTCCTTTAGGCAAAGGATCATGTCATATGTGAATAAGAATCATTTGACCTCTTCTTTACCTGTCTGTATCCCATTGATCTCCTTCTCTTGCCTGAGAGCTCTGGCTAGGAATTCAATCACAATATTGAATAAGAAAGGAGAGAGTGGACATCCTTGTCTTATTCCTGATCTTAAAGGGAATAATTTCAGTTTTATCCTACTTAATGTGATATTGGCTGTGGGTTTGTCATAGATGGCCTTTATAATGTTGAGGTATTTCCCTGTTATGCTCACTTTCTCCAAGACTTTTTTCAAAGGATGCTGCACTTTGTCAAAGACCATTTTAGCATCAATTGAGATGACCATGTGATTTCTGTCTATGAGTCTCTTGATATGATAAATTACATTGATTGATTTTGTATGTTGAACCAATCTTGCATCTGTGGAATGAAACCCAATTTATCATAGTCTATGTTTTTTTTTATATGTTGTTGAATTCAGTTTGCCAGAATTTTATTGAGGATTTTTGTGTCAATGTTCATCAGGGAAACTGGCTCATTCTTTGAAGTGTCTTTGTCTGGTTTTGGTAACAGGATGATAGTTGTTTGTTACAGTGAGTTTGGAAGTGTTCCTTTCTTTTCTGTGTTATGAAATAGTTTGAGGAAAATAGGTATTAATTCTCCTTTGAAAGTTTGATAGAATTCTGCTGTGAGCCCATCTGGACCTGGACTTTTCTTTGTTGGGAAATTCTTTTATTACTAACTCTATTTCAGCGAATGTAGTGGGTTTCTTTAAATTGCTTGTGTTCTCTGGGATTAATTTTGGTAATTCATATGTGTTAAGGAACTTATCTATTTCTTCTATATTTTCATTTTTTTTGGAATACAACTTCTCATGACATTCCCTGATGATCTTCTGGATTCTGTTTGTTTTGGTGGCTATGCCCCCATTCTCATCTCTAATTTTTAAAATTTGGGCTTTTTCTTTCTTTATTTTTGTGAGACTGACTGGAAGGTGTCTATTTTCTTAATTTTTTGAAGACCCAGCTCTTTTCCTCATTAATTCTTTGAATTGTCTTTTGAGACTCTAAGTCGGATATCTCTGTCTTGAGCTTGATAATTTCTGTCTGAGTGCATCTTTTGGGATTAGCTTGTTGTTGGCCTTCTAGTACTTTAAGATGTGTCATTAATTTATTTTATTGGGCCTTCCCTAACTTATTGATGAAGGCGTTCATGGTGATGAACTTCCCTCTTAGAACTGCCTTTGCTGTATCCCATAAATTTTGGTATGATGTATTTTCATCCTTGTTTGATTGCTGAGATTTTTAAATTTCCTCTCTGATTTCTTTGATGACCCATTGATTATTTAGCAGTGTATTATTTAGTCTTCATGAATTTGTAACATTTCTGGAATTTGTCTTGCTTTTGTTGTTGTTGTTGTTGTTAGGTGCCATAGAGTCAGTATCCGACTCATAGCAACCCTCATAGGGTTTTCAATGGCTGACTGTTTCAGGATTGCCTTGGGAGTGGATTGCCAGGCCCTTCTCCCATTTTTGCGGTGCTGGGAATTGAACTTGGGACCTCAGAGACTGCAACGCAGTGCTCTACCAGCTGAGCTAACTCCCAGCCCTCTGTCTTGCTTTTAGGTCTAGTTTAATTCCATTGTGATCTGATAAGGTACAGGGGATGATTTCTATTTTTTGTATTTGGTAAGGACACTTTTGTGAAATAAATGTGGTCTATCTTATAAAAAGTTCCATATGGTGCTGAGAAGAATGTGTATTCCACATCTGATGAGTGGAATATTCTGTAGATGTCTGTAAACTCCAGTTGGTCTGTGGTGCTACTTAAATCCTTTGTTTCTCTGTTGATTATTTTGCTTTGAAGACCTGTCTCTTGGTGAAAGTGGGGTATTGAAATCTCCCATGATTATTTTATCTGGCCTGATGTGTTCCTTCATGTCCAATAAAATTTGTTTCATGAAGTGAGGTGCCACTGTATTTGGAGAGGAGATATTAAAGATTTATGGGTTCCTGGTTGACTATTTCTTTTACTAATATGTAGTGTCCTTCTTTATCTCTTTTGATTAGTTTGGGATTGGAGGCAAAGTGTTCAAAATTAGTGTTGCAACTCCTGCTATTTTTGGTTCCCACATGTTTAGTATATTATTTTCTAGCCTTTAATATTCAGCCTTTTATTGTCTTTATGGATGAGATGAGCCTCTGTAATACTGCCTATTAAGGGTTTAGGATTTTTCACCCAATTGGCCAGTCTATTCTTCTTGAATGGTGAGTTAAGACCATTTATATTGAAAGTAATTATTGAGAGGCGCTTATTATTATCCATCAATTTGGTACTAATTTCTGGTTTTGATGCATGTTTAGTCTATTGTTTTCTTAAGTTTCCCTCATATTTATTATTCATTCCTTTGATTTTGTATTTGGGTTGTCTTGGCTCTTCCATATGTAGTATTTCATTGAAGAGCCTCTGCAATGCTGGCTTGGTCATCAAAAAAAGGTTAAACAAGTCAATATTATGGAATGTTTTGAATTCAACCTTCATTGGGTAATGTAATTTGGTTGGCAGTTATTCTTTTTTAGGACTTGAATGATGTCTGACCAAGATTTCCTTACATTTAAGGTTGTTGTTGAGAAATCACCTGTTACTCTGATGGGTTTACCTTTGTGAGTTGACCTTTATTATTTTAGAATGGCTTCTCTCTTGCTTTTAGAATAGCTTCCTTTTTCTCTAGACTTAATGTTCCAATTATAATGTGTCATGATGAGGATCTGTTCTGATCTAATCTGTTTGGGGTTCTGAATGTTTCAGTTGTATAGGTATCTAGTTCTTGCCTTAGGTTTGGGAAGTTCTCATGTCATATCTCTTTGAATAAATTTCCTAATCCTCTTGTGTTTTTTTTTTTCAGCGTCTTTGTAAAAAAAAAACCCTCAATTTATAGGTTTCATTTCTTCATTTTATCAAAGGCCTCTTGAAAATCTTGCTCATATTGCTTCATTTCTCTTTCTTTCTTGGCATCTGAGTAAATAAAATCTTCCACTTTTTCTTCAGCATGTGCTATCCTGTTTTCAGCTTTGTCTAATCTGTATATTGCTACTTTTACTGTAATATTGAGTTGATTGAGTTTGCTTTGCATCTCCAGGATTTCTGTTTGATTCTTCTTCAGAATCTCCATTTATTTGATGAATTTTTTTTCCATGTTAGATGCCTTTTTGTTCTCTGAATCAATTGCTTTCAAAGTGGTGTCTTTGAGGTTTTTCAACATGTTTATAAGCAGGGTTCTAAATTATTTATCTGGCATCTCCAAGTATCCTGTTACTTTGAAATTATCCATTGAGGGGCTTTGGTCTATTAGGTCTTCCCATCCTGCTTGACCTTTCATGTTTCATATGCTTTTCTGTTGAGGCTTGCCCTTTGCTTGGTCAGGTTGCTAGGTCACATCTCCTCCATATGTAAGAGCTTCTCCCCCTATGTTCTCAGTTTGTGTATTGATGGATCACTGGCACTTCTCTTCCCCTTCCTACACACCCTGTGGTTTGCAGGCTCAGTGTCTAGTGCCTAACTCCCACTGCAGCCTCTACCTTCAGCACTGTTCCTCCTGCCATTTCTCTCTGTCCCCTGCATTCCCAGACCTGAATCATACCAGAGCCTAAACCTCTTAGGCTCCCCAGATCCATGGCACCAACTCTCTGTATTGCAAGCACTCCCAGGCCCCAAATGAACCTTAGTCTGAACAAACTTTCTTAGGCTTGGGGATCCAGCAGTGCCAGCTGCTCTTTTCTATCCCCTGAACATGTTACCATTCAGTTTCTCTCCCTCTAGCTTGTGGTTCCAGTGGCACCAGATGCCAGGGCAGGGACCATCTCTCCTCAATAAAAAATAAATAAAAAAGAACCCCACAATCCCTGGTCTGAAACCCTCCTGTAGTGCTATGTAGCCTGGCTTCCTCCCAGGGTAGTCCTGCAGACATCCATGTTTTTTTATTTTTTATTTTTTTTGTCCCTGCAGTCAGCTGCATACCTTCCCAGAGGGCTCTGCCATGGCTCTAGTCAGACATGTACTGTCCTGGATGCCTCTCATTAGCTGTGTGTACCTCCAGCTGTGGAGGGCTCCACTGTGTCTCCCACCAGCCACAAGCCTGGTGGGCTCCACTGTACCTCTCTTCAGGATTGCATACTTCCAGTGGCTCCATTGTGCCTCCCACAAGCCATAGGCTCTCCAGGAGTGTTCCACTGTCAGATTCTTCCTTTCTTTCTTTACTTCCTTCCTTCCTTCTGTCATTCTCTCTCTTTCTTTCTTTCTTTCTTTCTTTCTTTCTTCTTTCTTCTTTCTTTTTCTGCAGTTCTTGGGGCTTAAATCCAGGGCCTTCCACCTACTTTGCAAGTGCTCTACTACTTGACTCCACCCCTAGTGCATTTAAAAATTTTTTATTTAGAGTCAGGATCTTGCTATGTTATGCACTCTGTCTCTGATCTTGAAGTTGAGATCCTCCTGGCTCTACATCCCAAGTCACTGGGATTACAGGCATGCAACACTATGCCCAGCTTAGAATCCTTGTTTCTACATTAAACCAATTTCTATCACCCTATGGATAATTAATTTATAAAAATTATACTCTGGGCTATCTTATAGCCTTAGAAGATTTTTCTCATTGATTATGGGGAAATCCAAAACATGCTCCCTAAGTAACAGAGATGAGTTTAGTATTAGAAAAAAAAATTTGGAAAAGACAGTTTCTGTGACTTCCTTTTTTGAGACAATGAAAGTGACAAAGCAAGGTCTTAAGTGATAAGGTGAGCAGCATCACTAAAAACAAAAGCCAGAGAAGAGAAACAACTGTGAGAACATGTATAAAAGGTAACAGAGATGTTCTGAGGACCAGACCTCAGTTTTGCAACAGGGGATTGGTCAACTAAACACTAGTTCTTGATGCCGAGCAGAATTCTTGCTGTGCAGAGGCTGGTTGCTTCCTGAATTAACACATGGTTCTTGCTTGATGAATAACATACTAACACACCAAACACACAGGTCAGCCCTGTAAACCTGTTTTTTTCCTTTGCTGAGGTTCCAAACCACTTTCTCCTGGCAACAGCAGATGAAGGGCAGGTTCTCAGGCCATTTGCCCTTTCCCCATTCCTTTCTCTTAAAACAAATAAACAAACAAACAAACAAACAAAAAAGACACTCAAGACTTATAGTTGGCTAATGACCTCTAACTAAATTAATAAAATGTCTAATTTAATTTAGAATATTACATCTTCATGTCACTTTGGCTTGTTTAGGCTCTTATTGAATCAGAATGCATTTTAAACTTTCACAGCCCCTCTGGAAAAGCTAGCTATTTCCATCAACTAGCAAATAACTTTCTTTCTTTCTTTTTTCTCTTTCTTTCTTTCCTTCCTTCCTGCCTGCCTGCCTGCCTTCCTTTCTTTTCTTCTTCTTCTTTTTTTTTTTGCCATACTTGAGAGTTGAACCCAGTGCCTCACACATTCTTTGCAAGCACTCTACTATTGGCAAGTGCTCTACCATTGGGCTTGACTCCTAAATCATATTTTTTATTTTTTATTTTTATTTTTATTTTTAAACAGGGTCTCACTAAGTTACATAGGCTGCCTCTGGCCTTGAACTTGAGGTACTTCTGTGTCAGCCACCCACGTTGCTGGGATTAGATGTGTGCACCACTGTGCCCAGCTCAGGACTCTTAATTTCTAAATAAATATTCAATCCAGTTTAGAGGAGGTCTAGAGGAGGTCCTATGATGGTCAGGATTGGTCAAAGAAACACAGGTCATAATAATCATGACCTGGCCCTAGTTATTAGCTTTGGGGCATGGTTTCACTTCTGCTACCTAGTATTTCTAGCCAATGTGTTTCTTATTTTTTTTCTGTCTTCTCCCCTATATTTTAGCCCAGATGCCAAAGGTGTGATCCATTTTTATGTACTCAAGGTCACATTGACATAAAAATCATTCTGTAGGCTTCCCTTAAGGACAACATCAAACTGAAGTTTTCTTCCCTAAGCTAAATGGTGTATGAGCCTCTAGCTACTTGCTTTCTGCTCAGCTTCTATTTTCTCATCTTTTATGCTTTTCCTTCTTCCTTCTCCTAAAATCAGATACCCTAGATTCCTTTCTATGTCTCTCTGTTGCTTTCTTTCATTTGACCCTGAAAGACAAAACGCTGATAAGATCCCTTCACTGGCTCATTAAAAAATTGCCATAAAATTTATAGCTGGGTTTGACTAGCCATCACTGATCTTCTTGATTTAGTTTCTGCCAAGAAGTATTTTATGGTTATTCACTGACTTATTTATAACAAATACAACAAAGTCCTTGGAGTTAGGAGACTGCATGTGTGGAGCTCATTTGTTTGGAAAATACAGTGGGTAGTTGAAGTTCCTTGTGGGGAATGGGCTGGTTTGGGTTGTTTTACTTACACATTTTATGTGGAAAGGTAAAATCCCCAACCCTTAATATGTAATAATATCAAATAATTTTGCTTCTGGATGGAAAACATTGTCCTGAGACAGCACAGGAAATGTTCCAGTATTTCCCTAAGCATTGGTTTTAGTAGACCATTAGTGAGGTTGTAAGTGAAAATGAAATGTGTTGGTGATGACAAAATTGTCCATTGGTGGAAACTGTTCAGGATTTCCAAAAGCACCCCACAAATAGGGTCCCTCTAATCAGCTTGATGGACTGACCCCTAGGTGACCCCAGGGCCACATTCCACTCACTCACTCATACCCCTCCCATCAAGTGACTAAAGATGGCCCCTGACCAGCCTGACCCTGTCCTAACCACCTCTACCTTGTTTGGTCACCCCAAGTCCCCTAATTGGCTCCTAAAGAACTGTACCTGATTGGACCACTACATACCCTACCCTCCAATCCAAAATGTACCCTAAAATCACCTTATTTAAATAACTGTCCCACCTGGCAGGTATGACAAGTAAACCGTCATACCTTCCAGGAATGTACCCTGATTGGCTATCCCCGGTACACACCCCCTTCCAGGAGCCTATATAAACAGGCTCCTGGACCCCACCTTCACCTTCACCATTCTCCAATTACTGTCCAGACCCCATCACCATGATCCAGCACTTCCCAATCCTGAGATGGAACATCTTGCAAGCTGGCAAGTCAAGCCCAGTGGCCCTGAAGCACTGAAGGCTACTAGCAACTCACAAAGAGTCCCCTAATTCCTCCCAAGCTTGGGAAGGAGGGGGGTAGAGAAGGCGAGCTGTGAGAGTCAAGACCACCAGACCTCCAGCATCACAGAACACCAGTGCTGTAGCTTTAAGAGCTGTACCATCAGCTGGCACTTACAAAGGGCTGCTTATTGGTTGCCCCTCACTAGGGGAGCAACCCAATAAACTTTCCCTTTCCTGTTTGCTCATAGACGGTCTCCCAAGGTCCTTCTTTGGTGCCTCTGGCCATTCCACCAACCTGGTCCTGAGGGTTCCCGATACCCAGTTGGTGTCAGGGCAAGGCTTTGATCTCAGCTGGGCCTGAGCCAAACCCTGACAGGAAACTATTTCAATATCTGAATGTGATGAGGTTAACTGATTATACAAGAGTGATTTAGAAATTGATGTAATTACCACCTGTCTTGAGTTTGCTATTTAAAGGATGGGCCAGACCAGGAATGAATTAAATGTTTGAAATATTTGAATGGTGTTGATTGTTCAATTGTATGTTTGAAATGTGTGAAAATGATCTGTTCTCCTTGCAAAACCCTGATAATGTGTCAATCACTACATGAGTTTGAGATGTTCAGCAGTACCCAGAGCCCTTTAACAGATGATGTTTTATCCTGAGAAAAACAATGAAATTACATGGATCAAGTCCATAAAGAAGAATGTTAATGCTTGTTTCCAAAAACAAATTATAACTGAGTCTTTTGGAAGTCAATATCAACACTGTGGTGTCAGTGATTGCTTTAGTGCTTCACTTTCAGAGGAGGAATCTGATGTCAAAAAATGGTTCTAATATTCTGCCTTCCCTAGTCACTTTCCCCAAGTTGGCTAAGGAATAAGCATAGGACCTGGGGTAGCAGCAGTAAATACTGAGGCAATATACTTTTGCAAAAGCTAGCACTATCTCATGGGGTGTTGCTGGGCAAGAAGAGCCTCATGGTGAAGGCAGAAGAATAATGACTTTCTTTAAGTTTAGGATGGACTTCACAAAAATAAATAAGGAAGCCAGGAGAAGCAAGGCAAATCCTGCCATAACACTATTAGAGATGTGCGTCTTGATAATTTAAGAAAGTGTGGCTATATAAGCCAAATATGAATGAGGGTCCGACATGTCCCAACCTCTACATGATGTTCCATGAAAAAGCAAAGTCCCAAAACCAGTGATAACAAATGAAACCTAATCTTTATCTCTTAAAGATCATGAAAGTAGGTTCAATTTATAATCAATAATGTTGTTGTTGTTAGGTGCCATCAAGTAGAGTCTGACTCATAGGGACCCTATGTAGAGCAGATTGAAACACTTCCCAATTCTGTGCCAGACAAACAATCTTATTTATGTTTAAGCCCATTGTTGCAAACACTGTGTCAATCCATCTGGTGGAGGGTTTTCCTCTTTTGGGTTGACCTGCCACTCTCCCAAACATGATGTCCTTCTCCAGGGATTGATCTCTCCTGACTTCATGTCTGAAATATGTAAGACGCACTTTAACCATTCTTGCTTCCAAGGAGCACTCTGGTTGCACTTCTTCTAAGACAGATTTGTTGGTTCTTTTGGCAGTCCATGGTATATTCAATAGACGTCTCCAGCACCACAATTCAAAAGCATCAATTCTTTTTCTGTCTCTCTTGTTCAATGTCCAGCTTTCACAACCATATGATGCCACTGAAAATACCATGGCATGAGTCAG
>VMDO01002718.1:77006-148270 GCA_007922755.1 Pedetes capensis | reverse complement strand
ATTGATTATAGAGTCAAGCAAAGCAAAATCTTGGACAACCTCAATCTCTTCTCCATTTATTGTAAAGTTGCGTGCTGAACCAGTCGTAAGGATTTTTGTTTTGGTGATGATTAATCATAACCCATATTGAAGGCTATGATCTTTGATCTTCATCAGTAAATGTTTTAAATCCTCTTCACTTTCAGCAAGCAGAGTTGTGTCATCTGCATAACACAGGTTGTTAATGAGTCTTCCTCCATCTTGATGCCACGTTCTTCCTCATAAAGTCCAGCTTCTCAGATTATTTGCTCAGCGTATAAATTGAAGAGATAGGGTGAAAGTATGCAGACCTGACACACACCTTTCTCAACATTAAACCACTCAGTGTTTCCTTGTTCTATTCGAACAACTGCCTCCTGGTTCATGTACAGATTTCTCATGAGCACAATTAGGTGTTCTGGTATTCCCATTTTCTGAAGTGTTATCCATAATTGTTATGATCCACACAATCAGATGCTTTTGCATAATCAATAAAACATAGATAGACATCTTTCTGATATTCTCTGCTTTCAGCTAATATCCACCTGACATCAACAATGATGTCCCTGGTTCCCCAACCTCTTCTGAATTCCACTTGATTTTCTGATAATTCCCTGTCTATATACTGCTGCAGTCGCTTCTGAATGATGTTTAGTAGAATTCTGCTGGTGTGTGATATTAATGATATTGTCCGATAGTTTGCACATTCAGTTGGATCCCCTTTTTTGGGAATAGGCACAAATATGGATCTCTTCCAGTCAGTTGGCCAAGTAACTGTTTTCCAAATCTGTTGGCATAAACATGTTAACACCTCCAGTGCTGCATCTCTTTGTTGAAACATTTCTATTGGTATCCCATCAATTCCTGGAGCCTTGTGTTTTGCCAGTTCTTTCAAGGCAGCTTCCAATTCATTCTTCAACACCATTGGTTCCTCTTCATATGCAGCCTCTTGGAATGGTTGGTCATCTACCAATTTTTTCTTGTATAATGACTCTGTGTATTCTTCCCATCTTCTTTTGATGTTTCCTGCATCATTTAATATTTTCCCTGTAGAATCTTTCACTACTGCCACTCGAGGCTTGAAATTTTTCTTCACTTCCTTAAGCTTGAGAAGCACAGAGCATGTTCTTCCCTTTTGGTTTTCTGCCTCCAACTCCTTGCATATGTTATTATAATATTTGTTTTTGTCTTCCTGAGCTGCCTTCTGAAATCTTCTGTTTATTTCGTTAACTTCATCATGTCTTCCTTTTGCTTTAGCTGCTCGACATTCGAGGGCAAGGTCCAGTGTCTCTTTGGACATGTAATTTTGTCTTTTCTTTTTTTCTTGTCTTTTTAAGAACTTTTTGCTTCCTTCTTGAATGATATCTTTTATGTCATGCCACAACTCTTCTGGTCTCCTGTCATTTGTGTCTAATGCATTAAACCTATTTTTGAGGTGGTCTCTGAACTCAGGTGCGATATACTCAAGGTCATACCATGGCTCTCGTATACTTTTTCTAATTCTCTTCAGCTTCAGTTTGAACTTGCATATGAGAAGTTGATGGTCTGATCCACAGTGAGCACCTGGTCTTCTTTTGACATTTTGTTCAAAGCTTTTCCATCATCTCTTTCCACACATGTAGTCAATTTGATTCCTGTATGTTCCATCTGGTGAAGTCTATGTGTATAGTCTCTGTTTATGATGTTGAAAAATGTATTTGCAATGAAAAGGTCATTGGTCTGATAAAATTCTATCATAGGATCTCCAGCTTCGTCTCTGTCACCAAGACCATAGTTTCCAACTACTGCGCCTTCTTCTTTGTTTCCAACCTTTGCATTCCAGTCCCCAGTGATTATCAGTATGTCTTGATTGCATGTTTGATCTATTTCAGATTGCAGAAGCTGATAGAAGTCTTCCCTTTCTGCATTTGTGGCCTTAGTGGTGGGTGGATAAATTTGAATAGTAGTCATATTAACTGGCCTTCCTTGTAGGCATGTGGATATTGTTCTATCACTGACAACATTGTATTTCATGACAGATCTTGAAACTTCTTTTCTGATGATGAATGCAACCCCATTTCTCTTTAGTTTATCATTCCCAGCATAGTAGACCATATGATTGTCTGACTCAAAATGGCCTATGCCAGTCCATTTTAGCTCACTGATGCCTAGAATGTCAATGTTTATGTGCTCCATTTCTCTTTGAACGATTTCTAATTTTCCTAGATTCATACTACGTACATTCCATGTTCCAATTATTAATGGATGTTTACAGTTGTTTCTCCTCATTTTGAGTCATGCCACATCAGCAAGTTGAGCACCCTGGGGCTTTACTCCACTTCCGTCATCATGGTAGACTCTACTTTGAGGAGGCAACTCTTCCCCAGTAGTCTTTTGAGTTTTTCCAACCTGGGCGCCTCATTTTCCAGCACTATATCTGACAGTGTCTCTTTGCTATTCATAGGGTTTCAATAGCTAGTTGTTTCGGGAGTGGCTCGCCAGGTCCTACTCTCTAGTCTGTCTTAGTCTGAAGCTCAGCTGAAAACCTGTCCACCATGGGTAACTTTGCTCATGTCCGAGGTTATAGTGGCAGAGCTCTCAGCCTCATCGCAACATGCAAGCCCCCACAGTGTGGCAAACTGACAGATATGTGGGGAATAATCAATAATAAATCCCTTTAAAAAACTCCCTTGCTTCCTTTCCAATTTCTCAGACTCTAAAGCTGCTCCAGAAGCTTTCACCTGCCAAATGCCAAAATGGTTTCTCACATAGCATGCTGCACATGTCACCTTCCATCCCTCAATCTATACTTTCAATTCTTCATTTTGCTTATCTCCTTAGCCTGTTTTCCTTTGGTCTTGCTATCCCCTCTCTTTTTGTTTAGTGTAGTTCCATCTATTGCACAAATGTTAAGAACTAATTTAGCAAAATTCTCTTAAAGGATGAAGCAAGAATAAGTGATGAATCTGAATAGATAAAGACAAAGTTCTCTCATTAGCTGGAATGGGAGCCAGGGTCTCAAATTACTTCCATATTAAAATGTGTTGTCCTATCACAGCAAAAACTAACATTTATTAGTAGTTAACAAGTTCTGCTCATTTCTGTAAGTTTATATTAATTATAGCATAATATGAATTTTTCTTACAAATGTGCACTATCACCATACAAATAAGGAAATAGCAGTTTAGAAAGATTGAGTGATTTTCCCAAGGTTGCATGCATGGGAAGGACAGAACTTCTGAGCCAAAATCTCCTCTTAAAGACTATGTTCTTAATCATTATAACTTCTATGTATAGCATCTCCCAGTGGCTGAGATTACACTGAGAATAAAGCAATCACTGAAACACATACATAGTTTGAATATTGTATAAGAAATACAATTTAACTCCATCTTTTTCTAAGCCTAAATGAACCATTTTGTATTACCATCCCGATTACCAAATGTTATACATTTGTCTACAAATTAGTACTAAAATGTTCCAACTGTAAATGCTTGTGATTTGAAGGGGAATTTCAAAATCTTAATTTCTCTTAAATTTTTTAAAATTGTTGACTGTTCTCTACCCAAAAGATCAGAGGAAATTCCATAGCCCAGGGTTACAATTTTCAATCTGTTACCTCTGAATGGTTCACTCATCTCCACCCAGCCTCATCTATAAAGTTGGAGGAAGGATTTAGGGGGAGATTAGGAGCTCAGCAGAGCATAGCAGTGATGAGTGGTCCACATAGTCTGTGTAATGAACTCTAAACAGAATCACTGGCTCCACTGTACAATATGCTGCCTCAAAGAGGATCTTTGCATTACATTTCTGCTTTTTTGAACAAATTTCCCTTTTGGTATAAATGTTTCCTTGCTATCTTTGTACCCAGATTGAAAGTGAAATGCTATACCTCTAATGAGATTCATCATTACTCTTTGGAAGATAGGCCTTAAACTGACACTTCCCACTTATCTTTTTTTGGCAGATGCCTTCAACCTAGAGTACATGCTTTGAGTTAGTAACTTTCATTTTCAGTGTCTGGAAGCTGTGTTAAGTCACCATGTTGGTAGTGAGTCTTATGCCAATTCCTTTGGCTGCTGGTCAGTTATCTTTCTATGGAAATTAGAGGTTGAGCTACTAATATAAAGGACATGGAAACAGAAAAGGAAAGAAGAGGTTGGATGTAGCCCTCTGACCTTTCATTTGGAGGCCTTGGCCTTCTGGGTCCAAACAAATGCCAGAGCTTATAAAAGAATCATTCTAAATCACTGAGCCCCAATTTCTTGACCCTGTTAAAAAAGAGGTTAATAGAATTATTGCAAGAAATGACATACCTATGTAGATGGAATAATACATTTTACACATACTTGTGCTAGTCATTTTTCACATGGAAAGATACTGCTATAATCAACATGATGCCAATTATTTCAATAATATAAACATAATTAAATTTATTTGACAGTACACATTTTCTTAGTCAATAGATAAATACAGAGCAGAGATGCAACTGCTATCATGAAACATTCATAAACTGATATTAGAGGGGTATTTTTATTATTTAAACAGTTGGGAATCACTAACCTAAATTATGGTGGCTCTTGTGTGAACAGCCAAATGGGAAGAAACATGAAAGAGGCCAGAAATATGAAATTGCTTCTACAGGGAAAAAAAGCAGGAAGTCTGTATTAAAAGATATCAAGTCCTGCAGGGAAACTGGCTGACACATCCTTGCTTTACCTTGGACTACAGAAGGCTGTTGCTTGATTTACTGAGGGTGTTAAAGTACCCTGTGTCAGCAAACTCACAGGAAGAACTTATCATTTCTACTGATATTCTGTTTAAGTGTCAAAATGGTATAGCACTCAGGTGCCCTAGTATATTGCAATGTCTTTGACATTTTCCTGAGGAGAAATTATAAACTATGAATCAGGGGAAATGTAAAGAGCTACCTCCAATTGTGAAAACTTCTGCTTCTAGTTGATGATCATCAAAAGGGCCTATTAGGTAAGTGATATTGTTGGGTTTTACCAGCTCAAAGTCCACCTCCCCTTCTTCTTCTAATAGACTATTAATTTTTCTTCAGACAATTATAACCGTACCCATTGCTGGGCACACATCCTAGACCCAGTCCCAAGATTGCTACTGGAATTATTGAAAAAGGGGTGAATTCCTTTAAGTGAGATTTTGAAATTTATTAGAAGTAAGTTTAGTACTGCTTTTGGTCACTTTTGCTATCACTGGGGAAAGTCTGCCTAAGAATAAAACAACATAGGGGACAACTAGCCAGCCAAGGGCAAAAGAGCCCCAAAGCATAATTTAAACATCTCAGTTCTTGTGATTTTGACTTTGGGGTTATGTGAGCCAATCAAATTTGCATTGTTCCTTACTTGTTTGAGTTAGGGCATTGTTACTGCCAACATAAAGGAATCTAATTCATACACAGTTGAACTTCTGCCTCTAATGCAGTTTACCACCCTCTTTGCATTGTATACTTCTCATCCCAATTATAAGAAAACTTCACCCTGTTTATTAATTAGCTGTCCCCACTGTAGCAGAAAAACAAACCTAAACAAAGTTACAAAAGAAAAGTTCATAGTTAGAGAATCAGTCTATAATGGCGATAAGTCATGGTGGTGGGGCACACATCTAGGCAGGTGGCCAGGTGCATGGCAGATGACCTTAGGGCATCATGGGACAGGAAGCAAGAGAGACTTGGGTTGTGGGTCCAGGGTAAACACCTTCAAAGGATCTCCCCCAGGGAGATATTTCTGCAAAGCAAGAATCCAACTTCCAAAAGTTTCATGACCTCCCAGGACAGTGCCACCAACTGGGGACCAACTGGGGACTAATGCATCTGACCTTTGGTGAACATTTTATATTACATCCATGACACCCTGCCATGTCAGTACTGCAACAGCTTCACTCCAATGTGCCCTTTCAGTGTAGAGTATAAGGGCTTTTTTCTGCAGTCTACTAGTTGACTTCTAGGGTAAAGGCAGTCTTACCCACTGGGTAGGCCTAAGAAAAGGTGGGAGGAAAGAGGAAACCTTATAGTCCTCTTGGGGAACTTGGCTCTCAGCACTGAAAAGTCATTTCAAACCAGAATGCTCCAAAATGCAAACTAAAGCTTTCTTTCCAACTGACAATAAGCAGTGAATGATACACTGCAGTACACAAAAGTTGCCAATTTTTGATAGAGCAGTCCAGTAGCCCAGCTGGGGATTCTGCTAAGTCAGAGGAATATAATAGTGTTGTTTTATGGAGATAGGGTATTTTGATGCTGACCCTTTGATTTTGCTTCTAGTCCTTTTCTCTGCTCCTTTTGTCATTCTTGTCTCTCCTACTGTGTTCCTTTCTATTATCACTCTTTTCTTTGTCTGAAGTTGTACCCACAGAAATGAGCCTGGAATCAGAGGACATGAGAATCCTTAAATTGCTCTTATTTTGATTTTCTACTTTATTAATATTTCAGTATATGAAACATAAAGGAGGCATTTTAGAGTACTGGCTCTTCAACTACACTACTATTTAATCCATTGAACAGAAAATTTGAATATGCATCAAAGCATCTAAAACCAACATTTCTAGATCTATTTGTGGTATACCATGTAGAAAATTACATCAATCTCACTAGTACTAGTGGCTGGAGTTTAGCTCAATTGGTTAGAATGCTTGCTTTGTGTACTCTGAGGCCCTGGGTTCAATCCCCAGCACCACAAAAAATGGGGAAAGGACCTGGCAGGCCACCCCTGAAAGAATCCTGGAAACAATCAGCCACTGAAAACTCTATGAATAGCAAAGAAGCATTGACATAGTGCCAGGCATGTTCTGTTGCACACAGAGTCACCATGAATCAGACTCCATTTTATGACACCACCACCACCAACAACAACAACAACAAGATGTGCTAGGGAAACTTTCATTATACATCATCCTAACATCTCAGAAAAAAAAAAAACAAATGGGAAGATTTGTATATAAAGGAAATATGGGTACAATTATATTAAAATCTGTTGATAAAAATTAAACTAACTCTTTGGCATAATTGAACCTGACAAATCCTTGATTTTCATGTTTTCTTGTGCTGCTTAACTGGTTAACACAGAGTCCTATTTATAAGACAGTAACCATTATAAGCCTTTGGCCATACCACTGTGTCATCTGATCCTGTCAGGTCTTGGAAGCTAAGCAGGGTTGGGCCTAGTTAGTACTTGGATGGGAGACCTCCTGGGAACACCAGGTGCTGTAGGCTTGGGAGAAGGATCTGGAAACCCACTCCTTAGAAACAATCAGCCATTGAAAACCCTATGAATAGCAGAGAAGCACTGACAATAATGTTTTGTCTGTTGTACATAGGGTCGTTATGAATTGGACACTGAATGACACCCACCAACAACCAACCAACCATTATAAGGGGCTGGGGTGTAGCTCAGTTGGAAGAGTGTTGCTCTGTGCTTTCTGAGGCTCTGGGTTCAATCCTCAGCACTGAAAAAATGAGAGAAGGATGTGGCAATCTACTCCTGAAGCAATCTCGAAACTATCAGCCATTGAAAACTCTATGAATAGAAGAGAAGCATTGACTTCATGTAGGATGAGGAGTGTTGCATTCTGTTGTACATAGGGTTGCTGTGAGCCAGACTCAACTTGATGGCAACTAACAACAACAACAACAACAACAACAACAACAACAACCATTATAAGGAAATGTTCATGATACTGTAGTTCCCATTAGACCAAACATAAAAGCAACCAGCTGGCAAGAGATAAGGTTGAGATATATTGTGATAACATGTGCATGTTTGCAAGTCTTATATATATTCTGAGAAATAATAATTGGCAAATTTGTTACTGTCCCATAAGTAGGATAATGCACATTAACAGTTTTTTATATAACCAAATAAGATAATCATTTGTCAGTAATCTTTGCACAAGAGCAAGAAAAATTCTGACATTAGAGAATTATAACTTTATAAATGAACTGTTTTTGAAATAAATAACTATTTTGAAGTAAATAGCTTTTTTATTGCCTGACAAATAAGTGCTCAACAAATGAAAGCTATTTTATTAGATAGAATTTACTTATAGGGTCATATAAGTCAGACCTTAAACTGTTTTCCAGGGTCTAATTAAATTTATAATTTGTATGCTTCAATAACTGTAATTTAGATCCACAGTGAGAGTGTGGATAGAAATACACCATATAAATGGATCCAATAATTTCTATTATTATTAATTCTCTTGAATAGTTCCAAACAGAATGATTATGAATGACATTGAACTTGCAGCTACTGATTGTACTTCTACAAGTTTGTCCACTACAATGTCTTCCAAATTACTGGCAATATAGTTTGTCTTCCCCAGGTTAATGAAGAGCAATTTGCTTCCCTGGGAGCCATCTGAACTTTCCACTGGTCTTTTGGCAAATATTATCAAGTATGAAATGACAATAGGGTCAGCTTGGCAGCACTGTTCATTTCTATCTTAGCTAAATTACCAATTCTTCTGCCTTCACATCAAGCATTGGGGCTAGAGATGAATTGAATACTGGAAATATAATGTTGATTTCTGTTAGTTGCCTTTCTTATTTCTGTCACTTTGGATTTGAAGAAAGAGAAATCCAAATTTCTTGCTCCACAGAGAACTACTGAAAGTATGCTTTATGACTTAACTGGGCATGTTGCTTCCACTGCTATTCAGCCCTGGTTATTCTGAAATCAGTCAGTCTAATATTTCCCCTGGGGACTCCATGGTGTGTTGCTGTTGTTGTTAGGTGCCATCGAGTCGGTATCCGACTCATAGCTACCCTCTGTACAACAGGGGAAACACTATTATCAGTGCTCCTCTGCTGTTCATAGGGTTTTCAATGGCAGATCAATTTTTGGGAGGGGGTTGCCAGGTCCTTCTCCCAAGCCTACAGCTTCTGGTGTTCCCAGGCGGTCTCCCATCCAGGTACTAACCAGGCCTGACCCTGCTTAGCTTCTGAGATCTGACGGGATCGGATGCCACAGGGCTACAGCTGCAGGTGTCATTGTTTAGGCCAAAGTTTTATAGAGTCAGGACTATCAATACTCTTGCATCAGACTCAGGAAGGTTTTAGAATGCTAATTATTACTGTGCTAAGGCTATTCTTGTTTCCTTTTTTTGGAAAATCTTACTTATCCTTGTTGTTGTTAGGTGCCATTGAGTCGGTATCCAACTCATAGCGACCCTCTGTACAACAGGGGAAACACTATTGTCAGTGCTTCTCTGCTGTTCATAGGGTTTTCAATGGCAGATTGATTTTTGGGAGGGGGTTGCCAGGTCCTTCTCCTAAGCCTACAGCTTCTGGTGTTCCCAGGTGGTCTCCCATCCAGGTACTAACCAGGCCCGACCCTGCTTAGCTTCTGAGATCTGACAGGATCAAATGCCACAGGGCTATAGCTGCAGGCTCCATGGTGTGTTAGGTGGTTACTAACTCCTGGATATTAAAGGTGGAGCACAGCTGTGATTCTGAAAGGCCTGTTCACAGGTAGAGAACAGGAATGGCAGGGCTAATGAAGTTAGGATGCCCTGTTAAGGCTGTTAGCTGTGTAACCAGCCCTGGACAAACTCTAGCCTGCAAGTGAATTATAGGGACGCAGGGAGAGTGTATGTTTTATTCTCTTGGCCAATTAAAATATTCCTCAGAAGAAGAGAATGGAAACAGCCAGAATGGCAATTTTACACAGAAATTCTTCCTAAAGTAGCAATATGATTCCATATATCAAAGAAGTTTCTGAGAGGTTTTAGGTTTCACTGTGTTTAGTAATACAGTGAAAAATGCTTCAACAAAACATATCCTTTGAAATAGTTTATTAATTGGTAGCAATAGCAAGCACTAAAGTAAGAGTCAAGACTGGATTTGAGTCCTCATTCTACTGCAATGGTTTATATTGACTTGAGTGACTCACTTACCACTTTTGGTCTACTTGTAAAATTCAGATATGTCTCATGATGTAGAGTCAAGTTCTAAGATTATCTAAGATTTTGAAAGTCTAATATATCTGAGTTGAGACTTTTTAAAATTGAGATTCAACTCTATTAACCTTTCCTTCTAACAGAAGAAAAATTTTGCACTGTGCTAAAAGACTGTAATCATATAAGTTAGCATGTGACTTGCTATATAAAAGAACAATGAATAGAATATTTCAGTAAAATATATCCCTTCAGCTACTAGATTTATGAATGAGTGGTAAGAAGAATGAAAGCTAGAATTTTCAAGGTTTTCTTATGTTCTCTAATTTTTATCCACATAAAAACCCATTAGTCACCATTGCAATTTAAAAGAAGAAAAGAGTTAAATTTTAAAAGTATTAATTTCTCTCCCATGTTTACCTATGTCATAAATACCAGAGATTGACTTTTACCCCACTGTGAACTATTCATTTCAATGGTCACAATGATATTAGGAATCCTTATGCATTTTTCCACAAATCTTTCAATATTCAAACACAAATTCATGATAATAAAGCTATTAAATTATGAGATGCAGACCCCTGGCAAGGTGGTTGGAAAGTTATTTCTAAAGGCATTTGGATCCTCATGGACACTAAACATTATCTATTCACCAGATGAGTAATATTTCAAACATATGTGAATAGTTTTTTCTTATATTCAAATATTTCAATAAAATGATGGCTATTAAGTATATAAAAACATTGCTGAATTAGTAGTAGCTTTCTCTCAATATGTATTTTCTCATTTAGTGCACATCAAAAGTACAACTAATATTACCTGGAGTCTGTGAAACTTTGTGTTTTAAAGTGAGTCCTTTTGCACTTTGTAGGGTTATAGAAATAAATGTTCTAGATCTTGCTTTGGGTATTGGCTACTCAAATACATTTGTTTAAATACATTGAATTATACATTCAAGATTTGTTATGTTGTTATACTATTGTGAATTTTACCTCAATTGTAAAAACTAAGCCTTGGATAACTGGAAAATTGACAGCCTAAATGTATAGTAGCGTCTGAAGTTCTAGTTAGCCTTCCTCTTAGAGGAAGAACTTGTCTTATGTGTGCAAAACTACTAAAAATCAACATCAGTAGGTGAGACTGGCAACCTAGGGGTGCAAACCAAGAAATCTCCTGTAAGTGTGTGTCTCAAAGTATTAACAGGTATAATGTCAACCACAGCGATCAGGACAGATTGTGAAAGCAGAAAGAGAATAAGATTGCAATTTAGAAAATGGAATCTGATTGGATGTTTGGAGATCAGAATCAAAACCATTGATTCAGGTCTGTGAGTAGAAGAGAAATCGTCAATCTGAAGCATATAAAAGGAAATCTGAAGACTATGTAATGCTGTCCAAAGAAGAAATGTGCTGAATATTGTTGTTGTTGTTAGGTGTCATCGAGTCAGTATCCGACTCATAGGACCCTCATAGGGTTTTCAATGGCTGACTGTTTCGGGATTGCCTTGGAAGTGGATTGCCAGGTCCTTCTCCCATTTTTTGCGGTGCTGGGAATTGAACTTGGGACCTTGGAAACTGCATCGCAGCCCTCTACCAACTGAGCTAAATCCCAGCCCTCATGCTGAATATAGTCAATTCAAATGCAGTTGTTCTCTTGAGCAGCAATGTGGATCATAAGACCTCATCTTGATCCAAATAAAATAGGTCCAAATTATCTACCTTGCATTGTTCTGACTCCCAATCTTGAAGCAAGCCTTTGTTTGCTGATTTGGCTTTTCAGGTCATCTAATTTTGGGAAGTGGGTGCCCTAAGTGGACAGTGTTAATACTGCATATTCTCTAATCTAATCCTTACTCTTTCAACAGTTTTAGAGGGCTACAAAGTCAGATGTGGATTAGAATTGCATGAGAATTGGATTTGCAGCCCGGAGCTGGTTCAAGGGCTTGACCTCTAAAACTGTTGAAAGGGTGCAGATTAGATTTGAAAATATTTGGTTGTTTAGATATCTGCAAAAGTCTCTCAGTATTCTGTTTTATTCATCAATCTCTTTAGAATTAGATTAATGCAAATTAGTTCCTTGTATCTGATCATTTCTAAAGACCATAGTTTTAAGTGTATGGGTTTACAAGACTGTGAGAACCCTTACTAGTCAATATTTTTTGGTTTTTACATAACAGAAATACAAGTCAAACTTGCTTAGGCAAAAGCAGGAATTTACTGGCTCATATAACTTGCATGTGCAAGGTGGCACAACCTTCAGGTGAGTAGGATCCTGGCACTTGAATAATTCAGCTGGGAATATTGCATTTTTCATCCTTAGACTCTATTGTACTACTCCACTAGCTCCATTTTTACTTAGGTTTTCCTTTTGTACTGATAAAATGGTTGTATATAGGTCTAAATTAGTCTAATATTCTAAGTCATTCCAATGAGAAAAGAGAAAGTCTTTCTTTCTAACAGCCCTCCCAAAATCCTGGAGCAATGTCTAGTTGCCTTGGGTCAAATGATTGAGCCTAAATTAATCACTAGAATGAGGTAAATAGAATATGTTATTGGCTTGAGACTTGAATAAGAAGACTACACTATACCTGGAGGGTGAGATAGATCCTCTCAATTCATAAGGATGAAGAATGAGAAATGGGTAGTTCCAATGTACAGAGGGTGCCAAGCAATGTATTTTAAGAAAGAAAATATTTTAAGAAAGAAAAAATATTAAAATTAGAATACCCTACATATACCAATATCAAAAGATGAATATAAGTCACATTTGACTTCTGCAATTATAAGAGGTGCTCAAAGTGGATACTATAGTAAAAGAAGTGGGACCTGTGGCTGTGTGAGGCATCCTGTGTACATCACACTGTATCATGCATCTCAAAGTTATTATGAATGCATGCAATTGTTAGGTGTATTGGAGGGTCTGTTGCATACTCATGCATCTATTGTCATTGTACTCCACAATGTTCTTGAATTTCAAGTACCACCTCAAAATTATCTTGGAATGACAACCATGCTTCTGCCATTTTCTTTGACTGTCCTGCCTATCTCATAGTGGTGCTAGCATTCATTTGATTAATACCATCTTTTGAGAAAATATCATACTACACATTGCTACTGTAATTCAATTAGACTTCAAAAAGTACATAGATAGCATCCTTTAATATGGTATACAGTTTTTGGTATCCTGCTAGATAACAGTCCTACTGACATCAGAAGGAAGAATGGAAGGTAACCAGAAAGCTGAAACAAAACAGTATCCACAACACTTCTTAGAGTCACACTAATCTGTGTGGCTTTCCTAGCCTGTCGCCAGTGACCTGTGACTCCTTGGTACCTTTTCCCTTTATCCTCTACTCTTTCCCAGTCAACCTAAGCAAGTATTAGATATCAAAGTTTGTAAATACCTTTTTAAAAGCCAATCTGTTCTAAACATAATGTAGGAAGTAAGTCAAACATATAATATGAAGCTCATATTTTAAGGACATGATCCCAATTGTTATCCTTAAATAACTATGGATCTACTGAGAGCAAAAAGATATTCTGAAACCAAAGTAATGTTGTGGGGGGACATGATCTACTTTAGATTGTGTAATTCCTTCCTTTAGATCAATGAGACAAATAATAGTAGGGTCTTTTTCTTTTTCCTTTTTTTTCTTTTTTCTTTTTTTTTTTTTTTTTTTTGTCAAAGGAAACAAGTAAGTAAACCAGTAAAGACTGCCTTGTGACAATGGGCCATTCATCCATTCTGCCCTTTTGCAACTGTTTATTAAGCCTTTATTGCATACCCAGAACCGGTCCTAAAAGAAGATAGTATTAAAAATCTATGGGCGTGGGATATAGATCAGTAGCAGAATGCTTGTCAGCATGTGCAAATCCCTGGGTTCAATCACCAGCACGCAAAAAACAAAAAACAAAAACCCAGAAAATATATTTATGAGATTATTAACCAGAGATACATAGGGATAGAAATGACTTTGGAGTTCATTTTTTCAGTGCCCAGCATGATATACTCAGGGTTATATGATCAGGAATTGAGCAGGCTGCAATAACTCAATAAATAATTATTAAGCATCTGCTATGTGAGCTATTAAGTAAATATACAGAAATATGTTAATTATGGAAATATAAGTTGCTTGACACATACTGTGGGAACTTGTATTGATTTCTTATTGCTGCTGTAACAAATTACTATAGGCTTAGTGGCTTACCACACCACAAATTAATTTTCTTATAGTTCTGAAAGTCAGAAGTCTGAATTGATTCTCATTGGGCTAAAAATCAAGGTATCAGCAGAGATGAATTTCTTTCTGGAGCGTTTAGGGAAGAATCCATTTTCTTGTCTTTTACAGCTTCTAGAGGCTGCCCACATTCCTTAACTTATAAAGGCCCATATTTTGGCAAAGCCAGAATTGGCTAGGCAAGTCTTTCTGATATCACACCATTCTGGATCTCTCCTTCTTCTCTTTTCCATTGCTTTGGACTCTTTTGGCTAGATTGGACTCACCTGCATAATTCAGGATCATTTCCCCTATGTCAAACTCAGAGGAATACCAACTTTAGTTTCTTTATTCCATGTAACTTAACATATTCATGGCTCAA
The DNA here is from genome assembly GCA_007922755.1 of Pedetes capensis. NCBI lineage: Eukaryota > Metazoa > Chordata > Mammalia > Rodentia > Pedetidae > Pedetes > Pedetes capensis. The sequence goes on along the minus strand of VMDO01002718.1, from coordinate 133,760 downwards.
AAGAGTAGGTTATGAATGTCTTTTGGGGACCATTCTGCCTGTCTAAGTACCCAATATGAATTTGGGGAAGAAGAAAAGGCTTCCTGGAGGAACTAATACTTAAGATTTTAAAAATGAAAAGGAATTGCTCATTTCTGGAGAAAGAGATATTTTATAGGTAGCATGGGTACACCACTTGAATGCTTGGATCTCTCTTTAAGAAAGAACATGTTATTTAGCTACAACCAGTGAATCAGCTGAGTAACCAGCTGCAAGGCCTTCAGAATCTGTCCCAGCTTTTAAGATCAGGCAGTGATTTTTTTTCAGTTAGTCTCGTCAATGACTAAGTACAAAAAAAGTGTTAGGGTCTGGACATTTCAACCCAATATGGCACTTACCTAACAGACAAACTACAAGCTCCACATTGTGTTGAACAAGACTGTGTCTGATCTGAGGCTCTGTATGTCCAATACTGTTTTGTTTCACAGGTGTCAGATTGGCATTGTAGTCTAAAAGTTTCCTCTGTTCAGTTCTGCTCAGTTCTGCTTCCAACCCCCTTTATTATTTGAGGTATTAGCCCCATAAACCACTTGTAATTTTTACTATTTCTTATACAGGAGCCAAGACAAAGAGGGACCAGCAGAGGTTTAAAGGTGAAAAAGAGCAAGACCTGCGTGAAACTAGCTTGGTATAGCCAGAGCCCAAAATTAAGGATGAATTTAGGTTTGTTCCATCTTTGAGTGTTCGTTGAAGGTTGTATTAGCCTAACTGCTATAAGAATGTCCCACATTTTAGTGACTTAACAGTGTAAATATTCTTTTTTCTCTCCATACAAAAGGCCACGCAGGTGCTATTGGTCACGTACCTCTCCTAAGGGCTCTGCTCCAGAAGCTAATTGGAACCCAGGTTCATTCAGTCTTACTATGTACCCCCTCCCTTCTAGGATCTTGAGTCCTCTTCCTGAAGCTAGTAGTTAGAGAAATAGGCTGGGAGCATCATATATGGAAAAGTTTTATGGATGATGACAGAAGGTGGTACATCTCACATTTTTGGTAAGTAATTATGTCAAGGGCTAGATTTAGCTCAGTTGGTAGAGTGCTGTTCTGCAGTCTCTGAGGTCCCAAGTTTGATTCCCAGCACCGCAAAAATGGGAGAAGGACCTGGCAATCCACTGCCAAGGCAATCCCGAAACAGCTATTGAAAACCCTATGAGGATTGCTATGAGTCGGACATGACTTGATGGCACCTAACAACAACAACAATTATTTCAAGGATGGGGAAGAGAAGGAAAATCCCCATGTGTCTATCAGTTTGCTGTACTGTGGGGGCTTGTGTGTTGCTGTGATGCAGAAAGCTATGCCACCAAAGTTACAAATACCAGCAGGGTCACCCATGGTGGAAAGGTTTCAGCTAAGCATACAGACTAAGAGAGATTAGGGAGAAGGACCTAGCAGCCCACTCCCAAACAATTGTTGTTGTTAGGTGCCATCGAGTCAGTATCGATTCATAGTGACCCTCATAGGATTTTCAATGGCTGACTGTTTTGGGATTGCCTTGGCAGTGGATTGCCAGGCCCTTCTCCCATTTTTGTGGTGCTGGGAATTGAACTCGAGACCTCGGAGACTGCAGTGCAGTGCTCTACCAACTGAGCTAAATCCCAGCCCAAACAATTAGCAATTTAAAATCCTGTGAATAGCATAGAAGCATGGTCAAATATAGAGCTGGAAAATGAGCCCCACCCCCAGATTGGTAGACACTCAAAAGACAACAGGGGAAGAGTTGCTTCCTCAAAGTAAAACCTACCTTAATGATGGGAATGGAGTGAAACCCCAGGGACTTATGTTTGCTGATGTGGCATGACCCAAAATGAGGAGGAACAACTGTAAACATCCATTAATAATTGGAATGTGGAAGGTATGTAGTATGAATCTAAGAAAATTAGAAATCATCAAAAGGGAAATGGAACACATAATCTTCAACATTTTAGGCATTAGTGAGTTCAAATGGACGGGTGTGGACCATTTTGAATCAGAAGGTAATATGGTCTACTATGCCAGGATGGATAGATTAAAGAGAAATGGAATTGCATTTATCATCAAAAAAGACATCTCAAGATCTGTCCTGAGGTACAATGCTGTCAATGATAGAATAACATCCATATACCTAAAAGGAAGGCCAGTTAACATGATTATTATTCAAATTTACACACCCACCATTAAGGCTACAAATGAAAATAGGGAAGATTTTTGCCAACTTCTGCAATCTGAAATAGATTGAACATACAATCAGGATGTACTAATAATTACTAGTGACTGGACTGTAAAAGTTGGAAACAAAGAAGGAGGCTCAGTAGTTGGAAAATATGCCCTTGGTGAAAAACGCTGCTGGAGATCATATGATAGAATTGTGAGACCAATGACCTTTCCATTGCGAATGCATTTTTCACCTACATAAATGGTGACTTGTTGTTGTTGTTGTTGTTAGGTGCCAAATTCACCAGATGGAACATACAGGAACAAAATTAACTACATTTGTGGAAAGAGGTAATGGAAAAGCTCAATATCAAAAGTCAGAACAAGACGAGGTGCTGATTGTGGATCAGACCATCAACTGATCATATGCAGGTTCAAACTAAAACTGAAAAAAGCACTAGAACAAGTGTATGAGAGCCAAGATATGACCTTGAGTATATCCTCTATGAGTTCAGAGACCCCCTCAAGAAGAGGTATGATTCATTAGACACTAATGATTGAAGATCAGATGAGTTGTGGCATGTCATCAAAGACATCATTCATGAGGAAAACAAAAGTTTATTAAAAAGACAAGAAAAGAAGAAAAGACTAAATAACACATCAAAAGGGATTCTGAAACTTGCCCTTGAATGTTACAAAGGAAAACATGATGAAGATAAAGAACTAAATAGAAGATTTCAAAAGGCAGTTTGAGGAGACAAAATCACATATACTGACATGTGTGAAGAGCTAGAGATAGAAAACCAAAAGAGAAGAACACATTCTGTCTTTCTCAAGCTTAAGGAATTGAAGAAAAAAACATCAAGCCTCATGTGGCAATAGTGAAAGATTCTACAGGGAGAATACTAAATAATGCAGGAAATATCAAAAGAAGATGGAAGGAATGAATAGAGTCATTATACCGGAAAGAATTGGAGGATGATCAACCATTTCAAGAGGGTGTATATGATCAGGAATCAATGGTACTGAAGGATGAAGTGGAAGCTGTCTTGAAGGAATTGATGAAACACAACGAATCCTCCAGGAATTGATGGAATACCAGTAGAGATGTTTCAACAAACAGATGCAGCACTGGAGGTGTTAACTTCCTGGTCAACTGACTGGAAAAGATCCATATTCCTATTCCTAAGAAAGGGGATCCAACCAAATGTGAGAGTTATCAAACAATATCATTAATATTCCATGCAAGAAAAATCTTGCTGAAGATCATTCAAAAGTGGCTGCAGCAGTATAAAGACAGGTAACTGCTGGAAAATGAAGCCAGATTCAGAAGAGAGCAGGGAATCAGGAACATCATCGCTGATGTCAGATGGATATTAGCTGAAAGTAGAGAATACCTGAAACATGTCTATCTATGTTTTATTGACTATGCAAGGGCATTTGACTGTGTGCATCATAACAAATTATGAATAACATTGCAAAAAATGGGAATACCAGAGCACTTAATTGTACTTAAGAGGCTATCATTCAAACAGAACAAGGAAATACTATCTGGTGTAAAGTTGAGAAAGGTGTGCATCAGGGCTATATACTTTCACCATACCTCTTTAATATCTATGCTGAGCAAATAATCCAAGAAGCTGGACTTTATGAAGAAGAACACAACATATTGATTGGAAGAAGACTCATTAACTACCTGTCTGACACAATTCTGCTTGCTGAAAGTGAAGAAGGTTTGAAAAATTTACTGATGAATATCAAAGAACACAGCCTTCAGTATGGATTGCTCTTCAACATCAACAAAACAAAAATCCTTACAACTGGGTCAGTAAGGAAACTCATGATAAAGGGAGAAAATATTGAGGTTGTCCAAAAGTTTGCTTTACTTGGTTCTATCCACTTGGCTGCACCCACAGGAGCAGCAGTCAAGAAATCAAAAGATGCATTGCATTTGGGAAAAGCTGTTGTAAAAGACCCCCTTAAAATGTTGAAAAGTAAAGCTGTCACACTGAAGATGAATGTGTGCCTGCCTCATGCCATAGGACTTTCAGTTGCATCATACCATTGTGAAAGCTGGACATTGAATAAGGGAGAATGGGAATAATTGATGCTTTTTAATAATGGTGCTGGAGATGAATACTGAGTGTACCTTGGGCTGCAAAAGAACCAATAGATTTGTCCTAAAAGAAGTGCGACCAGAATGCTCCTTGGAAGCAAGGATGTCAAAACCATCTTATGTATTGACATGTGGTCAGGCAGGACCAATCTCTGGAGAAGGACATATGTTTGAGAGTGGCATGTCAATGAAGAAAAGGAAGATCCTCAACTATATAGATTGACAAATTGTTTGCAATAATGACTTTAAGCATAAAGATTGTGTGCCTGGCACAGTATTGAGGGGTGTTTTGTTCTGTTGTACATAGGGTCACTATGAGTTGGACCTGACTTGAAAGGACCTAACAACAACAATAACACAGGGGAAAGGACTACCTCAGCTATAAATTATAAATGGATGCTGATATGGTACATTGTATCAGACTCCAAGTATCTCTTGGGTAGTGAACAAATACTTGCTGAATGAATGAATTTGGAGTCAGACACGTGATCAAATTCTAGCTCTATCAACTTGGTCTAAAGTAGACTACTTAGCTCTAAGCCTGTCTCAGCTTCTTTTTCTTACTCTGTATAGTGGGCATAAAAATATCTATGGCATAATGTTGTAATGAACTTCCTATGAGCTTGAGTATAATAATAATTGTAATTAACATTGATTGCTAAGCATGTGTACATGAATTATAGTTATTACTTCATTTGATATTCACTGGCACACTAAGTGGTGGGTGGTATTATTGTCCTCAGTGTATAGATGAGAGACTGAAGCATAGAGGCATTAATTGTCTTGTTCTAAGTCATACGGCTAATAATTGGTGGAGTTACCATTTACTCTATCTTCAGAGTCAGTATTCTTAATTACAAAACTATGCACTACTTATAGTTAGTTGTGTGCCAATTATGGAATCTGGTATAAAATCAATGCTTAGTATACTCAAGGCAGGATTAAGAGTAGTAAGTCTAAGAACAAGTGATATGCAGTGATCCAAATCAACAGGCCCACGGGTGATATTAGAAACTTTGAAAGAAAATCCTAGATGTGGGGTGACATTCTAGTTCTTAGGAGAATGTGACAGAAACAAAATTAAGCCTTCATCCTGGCAAAATTTTCAGTGCCATGTAGATTATAAAGATAAAGGCACAGGAGACCAAGATAGGTGCTCAAGTCCTGGAATTGTGTCATGACTTGGAAATTAACTCAGTATGGACTCAGACTGGGAGGTGCTGAGTTCATATGTGTGTCAAGGGGCCTAGAGAAGAGAAGAGCAGGTGGGGCTAGGTATCGGGAAAGTCATCTCAGCCATGTTATTGATGACAGTAAACTACTGTCTTAGCAATTGTGTGTGTGTATGTACATGCATGTGCATTCATGTTTGTGGTGTTAATTTTCTAGTATATACCGAACTATTTTTAGAATGTACTTTTCATGGCCCTCCTTTACATTCCTAAAAGATTTCTACAGCTACATTATCAAGATGATTCTGCAGAAAAATAAGCTCATTTCTTTTAAGTAACCAACCAACAATACATAGTAATAATAAAAGAATAAATTTTAAAACTTTCTTTCAAAGTAATCATCTCAGTAGAAATAAGCATTTTTAAAAACAGAGACCACATTTTCAACCCAGTAGCAATTTACACGTCACCTTTAAAATATGTAAGAACTGGGTTGGGGATATAGCTCAGTGGTAGAGAGTTGCATAGCATGCAGGAGGTCCTGAGTTTCTGGGTTTGATCCCAAGAATGACACACACACACACACACACAAAATCTTCCAAAGCTTTTGCTCTGTGAAATATTAAATACAGTGCCATATATAGTAACTAACCAAGGGGTATTCTTAGGAAAAGATTATGAAGAAATCAGTCAGATAATAAAAAGGGATCTTACACACACACACACACACACACACACACACACACACACACACTTTTTCCTCTCTCCCTCCCTCTGTTCCTCCTCCTCCTCCTTCTTCTTCTCTCTCTCTCCCATTCTCTCTCTCTCCCTCCCTCTTGATCTGTCCCCCACCTCCCTCTCACCCTCCCTCTCCTTTTCTCATTCTCTCTCTTTCTCAATCCAGAATTTGAAAAGAAAAACCTAGCCTGGACTATTAAAAGGAGCATTGGCTCCTTGTTCTTCAGTTTATTTCTTTTCTGTGCCCCTTGAAGAAGAATGTGGGCCAAGGTGAAGGATAGCTTCATTGCTTTTCAAGTTGTGTTTGCTTCAAATTTACAGCATGATTAAATGTGCTTCTTGGGTTTCTCACTAAAACTGAGGCTCTCTGAGTGTTTCTCATGGATTAGATTCCCATAGGTTAGTTGTTAAAGGAAGAGAAAAATCCAAATCTGGTCTGTGATCCATTTTAGATGTTCAGTTTCTTGGGCCTGTTATTTTCTCTGCAAACTAAACAGTTTTGGCTATATTCAATTTTTCAAAAATCCTGGCATTTTGGCAACATGATAAAGTTTTTTATATTCATAGGCTAAATATAGAGAACATGTCCACAGATGGCAAATAATAAGGAAGGAAGAATTATGGCAGCTTCAAATTTCTGATCCATGCATGTAAAAAAAATCTTCAGAAATTGTTGGGGGACTCCAAAAATAGTAATAATAATGTTAATGAAGTACTAAAAATAAGATTAGGAGTGGTCATTATAGCATTTTTCTCATTCCTTTTCATGCTATTCTTTTTATGAGGCATATCAAATTAGTCATTAATTTTCTACCTCCAGGTGGCAATATGCAGCAATCTGGCTCAGACACTTGGGACAATAGCAATAATAATAGTGGATATGTCTTACCATATGGCAGGCACTGTTCAAGCAAGGAACTCAATCCTTACCATATATCCTTTCACCAGCACACATTATCTTATAGATGAAGAAACTGAGGCCCAGAGGCAACCATACGAGGCTAATGAGTGGCACCCCTGAGAATGGAGTCCAGTTTGTTTGGCTTTAAAGCTTATTCTCCTTCTGTTAGTAGCAGCAGGAGACACAACCCAGTGTTGCTGTCTGTAGCCTGAGGAGCTCTGGCCTTAGAGGCCTCCACTCAGGTTAAAGACAGGTCCTTGGCTATATCACAGAAATGAATTTTCAGATGAGTCAGAGTGAAACAAAGTTAGTGAGCTTATGAAGTAGATATAAGAGATAATACACACTTTAGATTTAAAGGTGGCTATTGAGAGAGTGAGAGGGATAGAGATAGAGATGCTTAAGAATAATAGTATCCATCCAAGACGTGGACGTGCACTTCTCAAGAGAGTCACATTTAATTGTCTTAACAATAGCTATAATGTTAACTTGTACATATATATATATATATATATATATATATATATATATATATATATATGATTTTGTGGCTTTTGAAATTCTATTGTTCAGAGGATTTAAGGAACTTTTTAGTAAATGACATCATAAAGAACTCCACAGGCACATTATACAGGCTTACAGATAAGAAAAGAGTGCCAATAAGATGGAAATATAGGTCAAAAGAGGTCAAAGAAATCCTTACTATATGAGTGCATAAGTCACAAGGAAGTCAAGGCATATATTTAGACTATATTCATGGTCCATAATCTTATTTGTGAGATTTTCTCCGAAAACAGATTATAGTCCTTTGCTGGCAATTTGGTCTCAGTCAGCCAGATTCTGTGGTGAGGAGCTCCTTCCTCTTCCCATATCCCCTTAATTTTCTTTATCTTTCTATCCTGCCTCAATTTCACTATGCTATAAAGCTCCAATACTGGAAATATGGCCTGTGCCAGAGGGAAGGCAAGAACATAATTTGGGAATTGAAAAGGAACTGGAAGCAAAACAAAAGGACATTAATATAGTAAAGATTTATTATTTCACAACAATACTGAAAGACTGTCTTTTTGCAAATACAAACAAGCAACAACAACAACAACAACAACAACAAATCCTTAGCAACCAGCCAAAGACCACAAACACTTTTGGAAATTCTTATGTAGGTGATTTTAAATTAAAAACCCTTGCAGAATCCCAGATACAGAGGAGGCTGAGGCAGGAGGATTGCTAGTTCAAAGCCAGAGGCAGCCTATACAATTTAGCAAGACCCTGTCTCAAAATAAAAAAATAGAAAGGGGAGAGATGCAGCTCAGAGGTGGAGTCATTACCTAGTATGCACACAGTCCTGGGTTCAACCCCTTCAACCCCCAAAAAAATGCAAAAAAAATGAACAAACAATAACAGCTTTTGCAATGTTAAACTGGTACCTGTCCTTCACTGATCTTTTATTAATAATAAAAAAGACTCCCTTTTCCCTTTTTTAGAAGGGCAGATCTTTTACTCTTGTTACTTTCCCTTCTAGGATCTGACTTTTCTCTGGAAGGTTTGTCCAATAATGATAATCACAAGGTAAATTCAGGTGAAATTTTGAGTGGGTAAAGGAAAAAGAAGATAAGCACTAAGTATAGCTATTGGCCAAGGAATAAAAGAAGATTAGATTGAGCAAGTGACCACCTCCACCTCATTCACTCTCTCTTTGAATACGGGAATTCCCATATTCCCATGGGACAGTAGCTGGTCCTACCCATAGAATGGGCCTGGACTCATGGATGAAATGAGATTGAATGTCTGCCTGAGACTCACTACGAGCTGTGCTTGATGGAGTATCCAAACTAATCAATAATATAAGGCTGGTCAGTCCCAAAAGAGGAAATCTGCTCTTTCTGGGACCTGATGATCTTATATGATGTCTGAACCCTTTATTTGAAAGATTAATTCCTAGGAATTGCTTCTTGAGCATATCTTCTTGGCTGGCTTCCTAAGTCCCAGCTCTGTCATAGGGCAACCCTGACAAATGTGTAGATATTTTGAGATGTTTCTGGCATGGAAATGCAGACTTCTGTGTCCTTAGGAAAACAAAATGTATGTGTGTACATATGTTGTATGTATATGTGTAAGTATGTATGTATGTATGTATATATGTATGCATGTGTGCATATATGCAAATATATGTATTTTCTTTCATGTTCTCTCCTCTCTTCTCTCTTCCTACACACACACACACATACACACACATACACACTCATGTCTTCTATACACACAAACACACACACACATTTAAAAAATTGCATGCCTACCAGAAGGAAAGAGAGTCCTAGAAGTAACATAGAGTCAAGGCTTGTAAGCTTGTTCTGCCACTAATTATGTGTGATCTTGGGAAAGTCTCTCTGAAAAGTGAACTTCTCTTAGTGTGGTAGTTTGTTGTTCTGTGACCAGAAAGATTGGGTGTTAAAAACTATTAACTCAAAATCTGATGACACTATTCTATTGAAGAATATGTACACTATGGACACTAAGTACTTGGGAAGCAGAGGGATTAGAATGCTGATCCAGGACAGCTTTGGTTTTTCTGGGGTTTAGGATTGGCCCACTATTTCTGTTTGTCAAATAAAAGTCCGAGAGGGATTTTTAAGCTCTAAAAATGCAATTCACTAGGAAATATCATTATAAAGAATTGATCATTATTTCTGTTTTTCCTTATCTTTTTTATGTAAATGTGTATGTGAGTATGTGTGCTTGTGTTTAGGTGAGACTATCCTCTTTACATGGCTTGGATCTAACAGCAGTCTGTTGCTTCCCCCACATTCATGTTGCAGCATTCCATACATAACAAGCAATTGCTATTAATTTCAAGATGACAGAAAAGGATAGACACAGCCTCAGCAAACACAGAACATTTTGCTTAAAAAAATTCTGTTCTCTATTTAGCTCCAAGCAAATCCCCTCTCCTTCTGTAGAGAGTTCTGCTTCTCTTTTAGCTTACAAATGCCAAATTCAGTGAGACAAAAAAAAATGCACTTGATATCTTAATAAACAACTATGATATACTATCCAGGATTCAGTGAGGTGAAATTACTATGATGCCAAATACAGAAATGTTTGGACACATATAGTTGTCTCTTAGTGTCCTTGGGGGATTGATTTCTGGAACCCATGAAAGATATCAAAGTCTTAGGATGCTCAAGTCCCTAATCTTTTTTCATATGACCCATACAAACACTCTGTATTCTTTAAATTATTTGTAGATTACTTATAATACCTAATATAATATAAATGCTATGTAAATAGTTGTTATACTGGATTATTTAGGGAATAATGATAAGAAATAATCTGTATGTGTTCAGAACAATGATTTTTAAAGTATTTTTATTCCTAGGTTCGTTAAATATGCAGATGCAGAGCCCACATATTATGAAGGATCAACTATTATTTTCTGAAAACAGTATTAATATTTTCTATCTCCTTTTTTCAGTAATATATTCTGTTCATTTCTTCATGTCATATAAATATTTTTCAAGAAAACATGATTTTCAGTAGCTTCCCAAAAAAGTATGAATTTTTGATGTCATGAAAGCAGTGTGGACATGATATGGACCCTGGGAGATATAAGATAACCCTCATCACAGGAAATCAAATAGAGCTTTATCACCTACACAGGACAGAAGGGAGCTGAGCTTTGCTTGGGGAGACAAGAAGGAAAATGGGAACCTTATATTGAGCTCTGGTTTTGTGCTTCATGTTAATCATCATTTTAAATGCTTTCCTGAATTTATGAACTACTATCTTCTCATTTCCTCATTTTACATGTTGAGAAAACTGAGGCCTAGAGAGATCCAGTTAGCTAATAGGGGGTAGATCTTTGATTTGTAAACAAAACTCCCCAAGGTTGTTGTTGTTGTTAGGTGCTGTCGAGTCGGTATCCAACTCATAGAGACCCTCATAGGGTTTTCAATGGCCGACAGTTTCGGGATTGCCTTGGGAATGGATTGCCAGGTCCTTCTCCCATTTTTGCGGTGCTGGGAATTGAACTTGGGACCTCAGAGACTGCAGTGCAGTGCTCTACCAACTGAGCTAAATCCCAGCCCCCCCCCAAGGTTAGATCCCAGTTTTTTCTGTTTCTTCACATTGTGCCTCCAAGAGGTAAATGAAGTCTTAATGATTGATTAGTCAGATAAAATGTCTCATATAACCACATGAAGAAACTTAACAATAAAAAGTTATGCAGGAGCATAGGGGTGTGGGGCAAGTGGAAAAGGTTGGAGTAGGTACTGTGACAATGGTAGCTCAGGTTGGGAGAAGTGGTGCCTGATCATCTCTATATGAACCAACTACTAGGAAAGACCAGGAATCTTCACAAACTCTGCATTACTTCTAACAAGTAGATGTGCTGGTCTAGATAGTATTCCAGCAATATAGGATTGAGGACCCTAAGGGAGGCCTACTGGTCTTTTAACCTATATCAGCCAAATGTCTTTAATAAACCTCACAATAAAGTTCAGTACCCTGTAAAATAATTTCTTAAAACATTTAAAATCATTTTATTTGCCTGGTTTGTATTTTTCTCCTTTGTCTCTGTTGAGTTACCCTTTCTAGCTGGGTTTGACTTCCTACCGCTAGCAAGGAATAGGATAAGTATTCAAATGAGTGATCTACCAAGAAGGCCACTGACACAGCTGACTCCTAAAGACCACCAGAAGAAAAGCTCCCCATGCTCATTGTAGGGTTTCTGCCATTCAGTGATGCAGCAGGTAGGACAGGCAATTACAGACAACACTACACTTATCCCATTCCTTAAGCCGATGGAGAAACAACAGGTAAGCACAATGCCCAAAGTCTCGATATGTCACTTATGGTATCCTCTTTTACTCTCAGTCCCAAATATTCTCAGTAATGGGGCCCGAATATCTCTCCTAAAACCCCCGTCAACCTACTGTAGCTCTCAAGGCTCTCTATAATTCCTCCTCCTTTAACAAACCCTATGTACCCAGCACAGGCTGGTGGTGGCATGTTCCTACTCCCTAACTCCTTTTTGCCTAAATCTACCATTATATTTTATTCTGCCAATAGAATCATAATAGTGCAAATGTGGACAATCATTTGAATTATGCTTGTTATGTATAAAAACTAACAGAAAGCATATTTCTCTTTCCCCAGGTGTGGTGGTGCATGCCAATAATCCCAGCAGCTCAGGAGGTAGAGTCAAGAGGATCACAAGTTCAAGACCAGAGGCAGTCTGCATAACTTAAGAGAGACCCTGTCTCAAAAAGTGTAAAAAAAACAAAAAACAAAAAAACAACAACAACAAAAAAAAAACAAAAACGGGCTGGGGGTGTAGCTCAGTGCTCCAGCACTTGCAAAGCATGCAAGTGCGAGGCCCTGGGTTTAATCCCCAGTACTGAAAAAAAAAAGTATATTTCTCTTTTATATGATTTAGAGTAAAACTCTCTCTCTACCAGGATCAACAAATAGCACCATCACTCTCTGGATTTATCCTTTTCAAACTAAGAGGAGAGGTCACTAGGAGTCAGGGAGGTCAGAGTAGCACAAGGTTATACAGGGCCAGGTTCCTGAGGTGGGCTTTCAGTAATGAGGTAGGTGGCAGGGATGCTGTGTAAAGTACTTGTAATTTGTGAACATCCTTAGAAAATTGCAGCTCCCTTTTCCAACCAACCTTTCCCCTCTATGGTTTCTACTGGCTATATTGATAGTCTTGGTAGTGGCGGAGTCAAGAGATGTGTACTGTTATCTAGTCTTTTTTCACCACTACGTTCTTATATAATCTCCTAGTTGTAGGATGAGGAGAACATCCTTTCAGAAGCAAGAGGTATCAAACAAAAGGAAGCAAAGAAGGGCTACAGGGCTGACTTCCTGGTTCCCTTGAGCCTTGCTGCTGATTTCTGTCATCCAAGAACTGTCTGAACTTCTCCCTTCCCAGCCTGCCTTGCTCCAGAGACACTCAGAATAGTATAGCAATTATAACAAACTGCAGACATGCAGCTCAAAGGAGAAGTGACAAGATTAGCCTAATAAGGACAAGGTATGAGAAAGATAGCAAAGGGCTTCCTTTACTCCAAAGAACCATTGTATTTCTAATAAAAGGTCACTTACTCATTCTAGTCCTGGGTGTATGCTGAAAATAACTGAAAACAGGGACTCATACACATACTACTATATCAATATTCATTACAGCATTATTCACAATAGCCAAAAGATAGAAACAACCTAAGTGTCCATCAACAGATGAGTGTATACGTAGGATACAACAGAATACTATTTAATCCTAAGAAGGAATAAAGTTCTGATATATGCTACAATATGGACATACTTTTAAAAGATAATGCTAAGAAAAATAAATCAGACACAAAAGAATAAATATTGTATGGTTTCACTTATGAAATATCTAGAAGAGGAAAATTTCATAGAGACAGAAATTACAAGTTATCAGAGTCTGAGGGGGAGAGAGAAATGGGGAGTTATTTAATCATACAGAATTTCTGTTTGAGGTAGTGAAAAACATTTAGAAATACATAGATGAATTGGTTGTGGTGGCACATACCTATAATCCCAATGACTCAGGAGGATGAGGCAGGAGGATCACAAGTTCAAGACCAGACATAGCCTGGGTAATTTAGTGAGACCCTGTCTCAAGATAAAAACTAATAAAGCAGCTGGGGATGCAGCCCCGGTGGAACAGCACTTGCAAAGTATGTGTGAGACACTGGGTTCAGCGGTCTACCACTACCACAAAAAGAAAGAAAGAAGGAAAGAAAGAGAGAAAGAAAGAAAGAAAGGAAGAAAGAAAGAAAGAAAGAAAAGAAGGAAGGAAGGAAGGAAGGAAGGAAGAAAGAAAGAAAGAAAGAAAGAAAGAGAGAAAGGGAGGGAGGGAGAAACAAAGGAAATACACAGAGGTGGTAGTTGTTTAATATCACACATATAATTAATATCACACATACAATCAATGAATTGTAAACTTAAGAGTTAAAACAGCAACTTAATGCTACACATATTTTGCCCCAATTAAAAGACAAAGGCTGGCTAGTCAACACACATGTGTTTTTTAATCTTGTTATTCAAAAGAGTCTTTTAAGGTTTTGCCAAGCCACTGAAAATTCTTTGGTCTCATCAGACCAGCACATGTCATCTTCCCCTTTCTTCATTTCCCCATTATCTGCTCCTTTGACCAATTATTAGTTAAAACAATCACTTAACATATACCAAGTCCCATAGCTTTCTGTTTTACCTGAACTGATGAATTCTCACAACCATGTAAAGCCAGGTGTGGCGGACACCTGTAATCCCAGCAATCAGCTGAGGCAAGAGGATTGCTAATTTAAGGCCAAAGGCAGCCTGCCTAATTTAGCAAGACCCTGAATCAAAATAGAAAATATAAAAAATGGGCTGCAGGTGCAGCTCAGTGGTAGGGTACTTGCAAAGGCCCTGTGTTCAATCCCCAAGTACCACACACAACACACACACACACACACACACACACACACACACACACACAATATGACTTCATAACTACTACAATGGTTATACTAAAAAAGACAGAGTAACAAATGTTGTTGAGGATGTGGGAAAATTGGAACTCTCTAACACTGCTAGTGAGAAATAATATGGTGTGAAACATTCTCGAATTTCCTGAAAAGGTTATATGCCGAGTTCTATGACTCAGCAATTAGCTCTAAGAGTGTTCTAATGGAGTCTTTAGGATCCTTTAAGTAGTGGATCATGTCATTTGCAAACAGGGATAATGTGACCTCCTTGTTCTGTACTCATATCACCTTTATTTCTATTGCCTTATTGTCCTGGCTAGGACTTCAATCACCATATTGAATAAGATTGAGGAGAGTGCACACCCTTCTTTTGTTCCTGATTTTAGCAAGAGTGCTTTTTGTTTTTCCCAGTTTAGGATAATGTTGTCTATAGGTTGTCTATATATATAAAGGTTATATATAGCCTTTATGTTCTAAGAGCTCCATATTAATTAATTCATTTGATCCTTGTAGCAAATTAAAATTCCTGCTGTTATGAATTTGAATGTAAGCAAAGTGCAATTTTTTATTCCAAAGTGAAATTTTCAGCAAACATGATACATATCCAAAACAGATTTTTGTGTCATGAATTATTCCTAAATCCCAAAAAATTTTGTTTAACAAACTTATCCTCAACAAGCTTACAATGTTGTAGAAAAATTTAAAGCAAAAGTTAAGATGTTATAATGTTTGCTTAAAATGTAATTATTAGAACTTAATTCTCCTTGTTTAAAACTTACACATTCCATCCTGTAGGTCACCTCCCATCTCCTTGCTTCTTATCTATTTCCACAACAATCGCCACCCTGTAAGCTACTTCCCAATTTCTTACAACCACTAAACCCAGTCTATTGAATGTACTCTCCACTCTGAAAGCCACTTCCTGATTTCTTGTATCATGTAGATGTTACCTGTCTATTTTCATGGTAACTAGCTTAACCTTCCTACAGGTGATCATGTAGGCTGTGCACATGGGGTTCCAGCTGACAACCCCCACCCTGTAAACTATATAACCCCAGGACAACTGGGGTTTGGGGTCAGTCCTGAGAGGACTTGTTTCCATGGGCTAGCCTTGCTATAGCAATACATTTTTTATTTTACCCAACTCTTGAGTCTCTCCAAGTACTTTCAGTTTTCTCACACTGCTTCAACAAGAGAGAGATAGACATACACTAGCTTAATTTTAATGCTGACCACACTGCAATCAAATGCCATGGAGAAGAGGTGCTGAGGAGATAGTAAATAAGTAATACAGGCTTAAGGGGAGTGAGAGGGGGTGGCATTGAGTTATGGTTTTGAAGAGTAAATAAAATTTTCTTGGGTTGAGGAGTCAAGGAAGTATATTTAAGCAAATATTATGGTATGACCAAGGTATGGAGGTTCACTAAATTGAAATTACCTGTCTCTCTTCTTATATGGGAAGCTCTGTCAGAGCATTTACTAGGTCCAAGTCATAGCTATAATTTTGGTGCCTTGCAAAGTACTTATGTCTTGCAAAGCATTGAATACTGAGTTAATGGATAGATGGATGATCAAATGAGTTAATGAATGCCACAAAGTGTTTGTGAAATGGCAGTTAGATTAGTGTGATTGTTGTATGAAGTAGAGTGTAAAATGAAGTTTAAAAAATAGTTTGAAGCCAAATTCTCAAGGGACCTGTGTGTTATAAAGGAGCTTAGCCTTTATAAGAAATATTGATCTCCTGACCTTTTGTTTGTTTGATTTATGTTTTAGCACATGAATGATATTGTCTGGTTTTTGTTTAAGGATAGATTGACAGTAGTTAGAAGTGGTTATATTGTAGAAGGGAAAATTGTTTGGAAAGTACAGTGAAATTTTCAATTAGGAGATGATGAAGGCTGAGTGAACTATGACAAAGGGTAAGATAAAGAAATTACTTGAAAATAATTATGTGGCTTGAGTGGATACCACAGAGTGTAATGCCACAAGGAGTTCTTTTGTTTTTTAGGTTTAAAATGCTATAATGCTACCCAGGGCTGAGGTTTAGCTCATTTGGTAGAGTACTTGCTCTCAACACTCTGAGGCCCTGGGTTTAATCCCAAGCACCACAGAAATGGGAGAAGGTCCTGGCTGCCCATTCTTGAAACAATCAGCCATTGAAAACAATACAAGGCAATCCAGAGTGGCTTGACAATACCAGTCAAGAGGTATGGAGTATAGGTATGGATTTGGAATTTAGGTGCTTTTTAAGTGTTAGTTGAAATCATAGAAGAGGTGAGATTCTCCAGGAAGAGGACAGAGAAATAGATGGAGCATAAAGTTTTAGAAAGTATATTTAAGCGGCAGGCATGAGAAAACACACAGTGAATGGAAAATGAGAGAGAAATAAAGGCATAGAAGAATTAAAAGAGTTTGAAAGGAAGACATTTCAATAAGAAGACAGATTTAATAGACCCATCAATGAAATACTTATGATAAAAACTTTCACTTGCAAGTAGTAGAACCCCTCTTGAGCTAACTTGTGCAGAAGAGAACTCAATAGTAATATTCAAGAGTATTTCACTCAACCTAAAGGCTGACCATGTGGTTGGGCTCCACAGGAGGCCGGAACAAGGACATGGAGAGCTATTAAGAGCCAAGGGAGATATCTGCTCAGTTATCTGAAGAAGTACTTGATTTTTCTCTCTGAAGACCAGCTCTTTGCTCTTGATGACCTCACAGTGCCTGATTAAATACTGAATAGTTCTCTGAATTCCAATTGAAGTCATTATGGAGAGAATCTGATTGGCCCCAGTTGGCTTAGGTGTCCCTCATGATCCAAGTAACCATGGCCAAGATGAAGATGGGGGAAAGACATACAGAATAAATCTGACTGTTAGGATTTGCTTTTGTGAATGCAGTAAATAGTTCTCAGAGAAGGATACTCTGAATTGAGTGGATGCTGCCAAAGACATCCACCTCAATATTAATCAAAATGACTGCATAAAGGCCTGGTTGATTTTTCATAAAGGTATCAATTACAAGGAAAGTTGCAAGCACCATGGCTCCTTTCTTCTCTGCTCCTGTTTCCTCTGCTAGCCCAGGGGAAACACTACATTAATGTCTCTGTTGATTTCTCCATAATAGGAATAAGAATAAAAGAAATTGCTTATGAAATGCCTTAATATCCTCAGGTCAAAGAGTCTAAATAAATACAAAGGATTTTTAATTTTTTTCCCTAGAAAAACTACCAATTTCTGTTTATTTTTGCTTCTGCCTGGGTCTCATTGATTTCCA
Organism: Pedetes capensis; assembly: GCA_007922755.1. Lineage (NCBI taxonomy): Eukaryota > Metazoa > Chordata > Mammalia > Rodentia > Pedetidae > Pedetes > Pedetes capensis. The sequence goes on along the minus strand of VMDO01002718.1, from coordinate 115,890 downwards.
AAATTGTACAAGCTGCTTTCTGGCTTTCATTAATCAAACTGCCACCTGTGATAGACTGCTGGTTGCTCATCCTATTTTGATTAGTTCTGTTCTCACATTCATCTCTCTGACACAGTTCTCAGTGGATGATTTTTTAGGGGCAGAGAGGAATGAGGGATGACTAGGGATTTGTGGTTAGTGGAGTCATCTTCTGAATCTGATTGAGTTTTTCTGCTAACAGAAAGATTTTTTTCCCTTATTCCTTCTAGATCTAAGAATAGCAGTACCAGCTGTACTTGCCTGAGCCATCTCTAAATTAATAAAATAAAGTTGGTTTATTGACATTTTCTTGCTTCAACTAGCAAATGTACATCTCTGAATTTTATCAACTAAAATACTCTTATAATGAAACATTCACAGAAACAGGATTGACATAAAAATAATGCACATATTACTCATGCTAATTATGTATTTGTATTCTTTTTACTTATGTTGTTCTTTTATCTGTTTTGGATTTGAGAAACTGCTATTAAATCCAGACAGTTCAGAGAAGGCAAAGAAGATTAGTAATCAGGTAAGGGATTTTATGATCAGAATTGTTTTTTGTTCTCAGCTCTATTACCTAGGACCTGAGTGACCTCAGGGAAATTATTTAACCTTCCTGAGTATTTGTTTTCATCCCTATGCAATTATGCTGTTTTGAGGTTCAAATTATATATATTATATACATAGAATATATACACACATGCTCAGAGGTATACAAAGAATGCAGCATAGAATAGTTAGGTGCCATTGAGTTGAATCTGACTCAGGGGGACCTTATGTACAAATAGAATGAAACACTCTCCAACATTGTGCCGTGCACATGATCTTTTTTATGTTTAAGTCTGTTGTTGTAAGTAGCCACTGTGTCAAACCATCTAGTTGAGGTTCTTTCTTTTTTTCATTGACCTGTCGCTCTTCCCAAACATCATGTCCTTCTCCAGAGATTGGTCCTTCCTGATAATATGTTGAAAATACATGAGATGCAGGCTAGCCATCCTTGCTTCCAAGTAGCACTCTGGTTGCATAGCAAAGGCTAATTAATGTTAGTTCAAAATAAAGTGTTTTAGTAGGAAAAGGGTGATTTCTCACAAATACTATACCAAAATTCACTATTTCAGACATGGTGATAGAAGAAGAGTTTAATGTATGGATAAAGTCAAAAGAGATCTTGGATCCTGGGTTAGCAGATAAAAATGGTAAATGACTTGGTGGTCATAATGGGTTCATACTGTCATTTGTATCCACAGCACCTCTACATCACATGTTACAGTGTGATAGAATTAATTTTTGAGAACCTAAGCATTCTTTACACTGGGATTGGGTGTATCCAGATGTCTCTATGGCTGGTCTCCCACTGTCTGTTAACATGAAAGCCTGAGAAGGCTCCTGGGTAAGAAATTTTCCAGATTCAAATGAAGGCCACAGGCCAGGCTCAGTAAGGAGGGTGATAACGAATCACTTCATCTGCTACTCAAATGTCCTGTGGTCCAGACTCTAGGCTTAGGGGAAGGTCTAAAATAAAGGAAGAAGTGACTTTCACTTATACTTAAGTAAGGCAAAAATTCACATGGTTTTATAATTGGCTTAATATTACATATGAGAGTGAAGTTAACTTTTCTCCCTTGAGATAATGTCTAGAGCCTAAAAAAGCTCAAGGACACAGTGTCCTGAGCAGAAATCTTGAACACCCAAAAGATGAAACAGCAGAAAAATAAATAGCTGAGAGCTCTTGGTAGCTGGAAGGACTACCTCAAAGACACAGCAAGAACCAAGGATGGAATTTACTGTGGTGAGGGTGTGAGGAAGATGGAAAAACATGTCATTTATGGCTGTTGCTGGGACATTGATTTTTACTCTTTGCAATGTAGCCTGGTAAATAATCAGCACCTAACAAATACAGTATTTGTGGAATAAATTCCTACTAATTAAGCAATTTATATGCATCCTGCTTGTGGATTGTGCTTTTTGTTTATATTGCTTTAAGGGATTAATACAGAAGTTAAAAAGTTCAAAGAAGTCTATGTGATGGGAACATAGGCTTTGGTGTCTGAGAGAGACTTGGGCAAGTAACTTCATGTCCCCAGTGCTCTTTTCATTTCATCTATAAAATAGGATTATTGAGAAATCTAATTGGTCTGCGTGTGTAAAATGAATGAATGTGTACCTGACTCTAATCATGGAGATTACCATATGGTAATAATCAACCATAAACTGCTTAGCATGAATTTCTGTATACCATTGCATTCCCTTAGTCTCAAAGTTGAAGATAGAAACATAAAAAGGGGCATTAGAAATTAACATAAAATCATGAGGAAAGAAGTCAGAAATAAGAGGAACAATTTGTTTAATTTGTATTATAAATTATGATCATTTGATTGTAAAGGATGTGTTTTATACTTCTTTTAAGTTTCCCCAAATTAGTACAGCTGTAGGTATATTTAGTCAGGTACTCAAGAAGTATGTTGACAAAGTGAATTGGGGTGCCCCTTATAACCTGATATAATATTATAGCTGAAAAAAAATGGACCAAGAGATAGGAGACTTAAGTAAAGCCCCAGTTTTGCCATTGATTAACTGCCTTGGATAAGTCTTTGGGCCTTAGCATAATTATCTTTAAAATCAGGAGTTTAGCTAAAATTCTTTCTGGCTCTAGCATTATCCATGTTTACAAAAAATAAGGATCTAGAAGAATGTTCATCATGAGGTAAAAGAGGAATATACAAACGGCACACATGGCCACTAACTCTATGTGATAGTCCGAGAAATAACAACAGCAAGAACAATGATTTGAGAGGCTGGGAATATAGCTCAACAGCAGGGCTCATCTAGCCTGCACAACGCTTGGGGTTCAATCCACAGCACTGTGGGCGGGGTGGGGGTGTGATATAAAATTTAAAAAAAAATAACAATTTGGATGACTACCAAGTTTTAAGCACTGTACTAAGAGATTTTCATATATTATTTCAGTTTTTTTTATCCTTAAAATAACTCTGTGAAATAAGTACATTCCCAATTATAGCTAAGGAAGCTAAGATGCAAAGTTTTCCATTATTAAATAGCTAGCATTTCACTGACTACTTACTTCATATTCTATCTGAAGAGCTTAATTTGTCTTCCTTATTAACAAAGAAAATGAGAATTCAATATTGGGATTTTGCTCATAGGTTTTGCTTGTTTATGGTGGCTCTTAAACTTTATTGAATTATAAATTCCTCAGGGAATTTGATGAACATAATGTGGATGGTGGCAGAAGTCACAGACCCTTTAAAGCACATTTTTGTTTTAGGATATCTCTTAGATATTAATTTGGCTCACAATCTTCAACCTAAGATCCAGCCTAATAGTATATAAGACATCTTAAATCACCATTTAGACACTGCTTTGAAGGTTTAGCAATGCAATAAAAATCTTTGCCACTATTATCTTTTCAGGATATCATATTTTCTCATTTCTTAAATCTGCAGCCATCCACATATGTATTTCACTGATGTTAGAGTGCTTGTTTTGGAACAATAAAAGCTAAATCATTAGGCCTAGATTTCTGCATTGCCTTTGATCTACTTCATGGACTTCAATTCTGGATCTTCACAACACTATCTTCCCTATTCAGGGATTTGGTAAATAGAGATAATGACTGAACACTTAGCAGGTATTTGTGATAGTGTAGTGATAGTACTTGAGCCTGCAAATTATGACAACTGCAATCTGTCTAGATTGCATTAGATTATGTGGAGTTGCCTTCTTGCCATTTAGAGACTCTTTAAATTTGAGTTAGTTACTAAGGTAAGCCAAGGGGTAGAAGATGGAATAAAGGATATGGGGGTAAAGGAGTGTGAGCTGATTAGATTAGATTTTTCAAAATAGCACTGAGATTACAGGAGGACTAGATTTGGAAAAGATTAAGAACTGACATAATTGCATGAAATAGTAGGTGTAGAGGATAACTAGTTTCCCTTTGAGCTCCTTGAAGGCAGAAAACTTGTTAATCATGGACATGGTGTTATCCCTGCACCTATAACAGAGACTGGTATGGAGAGGTTAGTAAGTGAGAAATGTTGAGTGAATAAAGGTCTAAAATCTCTTTGAGGATAAGAAGAGTTTGGCACTCATTAATTTGTGAATCACTGTTATTTACTAAGAATTAAACTTGGTGTGTAAAGTACAAAGTGGCCCAGCACCTTTTTTAGTAAATTCTAAGCTTCTTAGAGGCAGCAGCTATACCTATTTTTCTTTGCATCTGTGCTCATCCTTCTTCCTAGCGCCTAGCATAGTTCTTTGTATATAATAGGCCATAATAAATGTTCATTGATTGAAAAATTCTATTGGTAGACTCAGTCAAGATTTTTAAAAATAAAACTGTATAAATATGATTTTCAACACACTTTCTATGCTTGCCAGTATCTTAGTGGGGCTGGTTTTGACAGTTATAACTATGAGCAACTGAAAGAGGAAGAGGCAAAGAAGACATACTGGAGGAGGCTTTAGAGGTCATTTGGTCCAACTCCCTACCTGGTATGTGTACAAGAGCTATAGGTATTGCTTTCTATTTTGGTCTCATGGTTGACTCCTGCCTGACTTCTCTGAGCTCTGTCCTCATTTCTTTCCGGCCCTGGATAGTTCATATTTGCATGACTGTGCTAAATCCATTTGAAAATGTAAAAATAGGACTGCCTTCCTGATGTGATCCAGTGCATGTCATTCATTCTGACTCAGATCAATTGATTTAACTTTCCCTAAAAAAGGCCTTCTACGTCAGGAAGTGCTAGCAGTTCTAGATGTGAGAATGTAGAACTAACATGGTTGGGACATTGTGTAGAGTGTGTTTGCTCCTGTCAAATGCCTTAATAAGCAAAATAAAGGTAGCAAGGTTGGACAGTAGTACTATGTAAAGCCACTACTTCATCATTTTATAGCAATCTAGCATTCCTGTGACTGTACTAGAATTCTTATACTTTTTAATCTATTTATAAAATACTTTCATAGATCTGTCAGTGGTCAACTTTCAATTAAAGTTCTTAAATATCACCTACAAACATTTATGCTGTGCCAAGTACTGTGCTTTGTGCAGTAGGCCATACAAAGAAATAAAAGATTTACCCCTGTAACAGCATGCTTTAGTTGCCAGCAACAGAAAGTCTGGCTAACTTATTGCATGGCTATCTGGTAATTCAAAGAAAGACTGGAATAACAAGCTTGAGGCAGAACAGGATCTGGTAGACCTACAGGCCCCAAAGTCCAGAAGGTAGTCAAGTTTCTCTGGTTACTGCAACTAGAATAAATCACTGTTGTGCCTGTGTTTGTGATACTTTGTTAAGTTTCAGATCCCTCACAAGGAAATTCCAACTATTGTATCTTGAATCAGATATGTCTCCCAAGGAAAAGATGGGCAGAGAGCCTTGATTGACAATTCTACTAGGACTGCATACAATGGAAGTGAGATTATTTCCCCAAAGCAAAAATGATCGCTGTTAACTGTTTAGGAAAATGAATGCTAAACAGCCAATGAAACCAATGTATGATTACTACTTTTAGTTCCCTAAAGATTTAATAAAAGGGCTTGGAAGATATGGCATACATCCATGTCAAGTTAAATAAAAGGACAAAAGTTGAGTGGCCAAACAAAACACTACCACAAATACCTCAGAGTAATAATCTCATATGAATAGTTTTGAGGATAAATGCTGTGTATTCAGAGAACAAGTTATGACTAGGGATAGTCAGGCTCCACTCACACCATAAGGATGAGTTTGAGCTCAGCATGAAAGGATGGATAGAATTTGATAAGATAGGGTGTTCATCATGCATTCACCCCTGGGTAGATTTAAAATAAAAGGATCAAGGCATCCCTGGATTAGAATAGTTCATGTAATTAAGTGCAAATGTTAATGAATCAGCAAAAGATAAGACATGTACTAAATTTAGAACTGAGTCTTTTACATAGTAATACTTAATAAATGTTAACTACTGTTAACTATGGCCTGCAGCTGTACCACTGTGGCATCTGATCCCTTCAGATCTGGGAAGCTAAGCAAGGTCAGACCTGCTTAGTACTTGGATGAGAGACCTCCTGGAACACCAAGTGCTATAGGCTTGGGAGAAGGACCCACCAACCCACTCCCAAAAAACAATGAGCCATTGAAAACCCTATGAATAGCAGAGAAGCACTGACAATAGCATTTCACCTTATGTACATAGGGTTGCTATGAGTTGGACACTGACTCAAGGGCACTTAACAACAACAGTTGTTAACCATATCTCTTTGATTTCTATGTTGAGCAAATAATCAAAGAAGCTAGACTTTATGGAGAACATGTCATCAGGATTGGAGGAAGACTCATTGATAATCTGCATTATGTAGATAACACAACTCTGTTTGCTGAAAGTGAAGATTTGAAACATTTACTGATGAAGATCAAAGAACATAGCCTTCAGTATGGATTGCCGCTAAACATCAACAAAACAAAAGTCCTGACAGTATGCAATTTCACGATAAATGGAGAAAAGATTGAGGTTGTCCAGGATTTTTGGTTCTACAATCAACACCCATGGAGCCAGCAGGGAAGAAATCAAGACTCACTGCATTGGGAAAAGCTGTGGGAAAAGATATCTTTAAAGTATTGTAAAGTAAAGATGTCAACATTGAAGATCAAGGTGTGCGTGACTCATGCCATGGTATTTTCAGTTGCATCATATAGTTATGAAAACTGGACATTGAACAAGGGAGACAAGAAGAATTGATGCTTTTGAATTATGATGCTAGAGATGATTATTAAATATACCACAGGCTGCCAAAAGAACCAACAGATCTGTCCTAGAGGAAGTGCTACCAGGGTGCTCCTTGGAAGCAAGGATGGCCAGACTGTGTCTTACATATTTCAGACCTGTAGTCAGAAGAGATCAATCCCTGAGAAGGACATCATGTTTGGGAGAGTGGCAGGTTAACGCAAAAGAGGAAAACCCTCCACCAGATGGATTGACACAGTGTCTGTAACAATGGGCTTAAACATAAATAATATTGTGTGCCTAGCACAGTATCGTGGGGTGTTTCATTGTGTTGTACATAGGGACACTGTGAGTCAACTCAACTCCACGGCCCCTGCCAACAACTAACATTTTTATTAACACTTTTATCATCACTTTTACTTTTTGCGTATTTGGAGGTTGAATCCAGGGTCTTGTGCATGCTAGGAAAATGCTGAGCTGCCCTCACAGTACTCCCCCTTTAATTTTTTCATTTTTGACACAGGGTCTCATTAAGTTCTGCAGGCTGCCTCTAGCCTAGAATTTGCAGTTCTCCTGCCTTAGCTGCCCGAGTCACTGGGATTACAGGTGTGTACCACAGCAACTGGTTACATGGTTATCACCATTATAAATCTAAGACTATTCTGATTATATATCACAGTAATTTTCATGAATGTGTCTCTAAAAGGCTGGATTTATACCCTTGTTTTATATGTTAGAGTATTTGCCCAAAAATAGGTTCCTAAGCTGGTTTTAAACTGAGACTCTGTTTTAAAAGTTCAGCCAGTCATGGTACATGCCTGTAATTCCAGCACTTGGGAAACTGAGGCAGGAGGATCCCAAGTTCCAGGGCAGCCTGAGCTACATGGAATGACTCTGTCTCAAAAATTTAAGGGCAAGTAGCTTAGTGGTAGAGTGTTTGCCTAGTATGTGCAAGACCCTGGGTTTAATCTCTAGCACCTAAAAATTAAAATAAAAATGAAAACATAAAAGAGGGTAGCTACAATGATATTTTCACTTAAATTAGCCAGGGTATTTTTAGAGCAGCCAGGTTGACATATCCTTACCCTCTCCAGCATTCTGTTCTAGTATTGTCACTTTCTCTGAGAAGATAGTGTTAGTTGTGTCAAATTAAGTTATTTCACTGTAATATTTATGTATGAAAACCCCTGGAGAAATGGAAAACAACCTGTCAGCATCACCCTTATAATAATTCTTATACTGGAACATGATTGTCACTTTTTGGATTCCTCTTCTCTAAGCTGAAACACCCTACCTTCTTTCATCATTCTCTATAAGCTTTCCAGCTTTTAAAAATGCCTTAATTGTTGCTTTTTTTTTTTCAGGATCACTTGCAGATTCTCCACATCTCCTTTGATATTTCATAGAACAAAATTGTACAGACTCGGTGATCATGGAGAGCTCCAGTGAGTAGGACCAGGAGAAGAAATAGAAATGAACCGTTGGGGAGTGCTTATTATGTGCCATGTATTGTGCTAAGCAGTTTGTATTCATCCATTAAAACAACCTGAATGAACTATCATTACCCTCTTTTTGCATTTTCTGTAACCTTTTAGGGCTAGTAGTAGCAGAACCTGGACAAAACCCAGGTCTGTTCAACATCAAAACCTGGGCTCTTAAACACCAGGTTTTGATGTTGAACACACTATGTTACAGCCCATTAAGTTTGAGACCATGACAACAAACAAGTAATCAAATGATTAAGGTCCCAACGCACTCTACTTTAGAGAAGTGCTTCTCTAATTTTGCATCCTAAATTTCAGAAGACATGGGGAGAATCACAGCATGGTCCACCAAAAATGGGAGAGATTCTTTAGGAACTTCAATCTTAACAATTCATGAACATTTTGCATTCCATTTTATTCAAGCATAAAAAATTGAAATTATAAACACTGAGTAAAATTGAATCTCTAGAAAGATATATTCTGTTACTTCAAGTTCTCTAGGGCTGTAGCAAGCTGTAGCAAGCTCAATTTGAGAACTACAGCCACAGCATTGGCTACCATAACTTTGTTGTTGTTGTTGTTGTTGTTAGGTGCCATCAAGTTGGTATCAATGGCTGACTATTTCAGGATTGCCTTGGGAGTGGATTGCCAGGTCCTTCTCTCATGTTCCCGGTGCTGGGAATTGAACTCGGGACCTCAGAGACTGCAGTGCAGTGTTCTACCAACTGAGCTAACACCATAACTTTAGCATGGGAAATATTTCAAAGGAGTTTTCATCACTTGTTCTCTCCTCCTCCACTAAAACACCCCTCCCCAAATCCTCTTGGTAAAGTACTATAAGTGATCAAGCCTCACTCAGAATTACATCCTGGTGTGTCCTCTAATATATATATACTGTTTGTAGAACACCTGTCACTACAATCCAATGCCTTATGGTGTGAGTTCCTTAGAATTATTCATGCAGAAATTTGGGAACATCTCTCTAAACCAATGATTTTCATTTTAATATCATTGATCTGTTGCATTTGATTCTGGTAATGATTACATATAACAGAAAAGCTACTATGTACTAGGTTCATTCTGGTTGTGTAAATACTAGAGTATGCTATCTGTATTTAAGAGATGGCTTTTCCCTTCTATTCTTTCATGGGAGTGGAACCTGGGCATCAAACTCATGCAAAAGGAATAATAGAATAATCATCAGATGATGTCAAAAGGGAAGGAAAATGATTTCTGCTTTATTAACCTAACTTTCAGGTGATATTAGTAACACTAGTATCCTTATTTGAACAACTGGTATTGGAAATGGAGAGGAATGTCTGTATTGAGCTCCTGAAGTTTGGTCCAAAACAAGAGCGATAATACAATTTATCATGCAAACTAGGGCATGTTGCAGAAAGGGGACATTATTAATAATTAGGCCTAGACAAAAGTCACAAACTGAGACTGTTCTGAGCAAAGCAGGACACATTGTAACTCTACCTATAACCCATTTCTCATGTAGAATCAAAGACAAAGGAAGGAGTGGTCAATTGTACTAAAAACCTAACATTATCCCATCTGATTTCATGTGTGTGTGTGTGTGTGTGTGCAACACCTGTGACTGATTTTTAGCTGTAGGCATTAAGCTTTCAAATTTTAAGAAGCTCTCTTTCCCCCCAGATTCCTTTACCAACGTCACTTTCTTCTTCGTGTATCTTAGGTATATCGGTTTATGTGTCTTTTTACTAATTGTTGTTGTTGTTAGGTGCCGTGGAGTTGGTATCCGATTCATAGAGACCCTATGTACAACTGGCGAAACACTACTGATGGTGCTTCTCTGCTGTTCATAGGATTTTTAATGGCGGATTGATTTTTGGGAGTGGGTTGCCGGTCTGTCTCCCAAGCCTACAGCACCTGGTTTTCCCAGGAGGTCTCCCATCCAAGTACCAACCAGCATCAACCCTGTTTAGCTTCTGAGATCTGATGGGATCGAAAGCCACAGGGCTACGGCTGCAGGCTTTTACTGATTAGTATAGCTAAATTAACAATGCCTGCAGCTGTCTCACTGTGGTTTCTGATCCCATCAGATCTCGGAAGCTAAGCAGGGCCGGGCCTGGTTAATACTTGGATGGCAGACTGCCTGGGAACACCACGAGCTGCAGGCTTGGGAGATGGACAGGCAACCCACTTCCAAAAAACAATCAGCCATTGAAAACCCTATGAACAACAAAGAAGCACTATCAGTAGTGTTTTGCCTGTTGTAGGCAGGGTTGCTATGAGTCTGATACAAACTTGATAGCACTTAACAACAACAGCAAATTACCAATATTATTACTTAATCATCCCCAACTTGTATTTCATTTTTACCAGGATTTTTTTTTTGCAAAAATAAAGTGTTAGTCATTTTTCCTCATCATATATTTAAGTATGTTTGCATTTGCTTCTAATTGTATTATTTGTTTGCTTTTATTTGTTTTTTGATCCTGGGTTGAACCCCAGACCTCATGTATACTTTGCAAGCATTCTATCACTGAGGTGCACCTCTGGCTCCTTTTTTATTTTTTATTTTGAATCAAGGACTCGTTAAGTTATGCAGGATGCCTCTGACCTTAAACTCTTGATCCTCCTGCCTTCGCCTCTTGAGTTGCAGAGATTATAAGCATGCACCATGGCACCTGGCGCTACCTATATTTTTTTAGAATTGGACTTCTATTTCATTTTTGAATGACTTCTCATAAACAATTTATAGTAAATTTGGTTCTTGTCTTGAAAGGTGTTTCATCTCTCACCAACTTGATCCAGCTACCACCTTAATTAATATTAATCACAGGATTGCTTAATGTGATACCATTTAAAAAGGCCTGTAAGGTCATCCTGATTACCATAACAGATAAACTACTGCTATGGCTTGAATATGGTTTGAGTGCCCCCCCCAAGTTTTATGTGCTCGAAGATTAGAAGTTTTGTCTCCAGTGTGACAGTGTTAGGAGGTGGTAGAACCTTTAAGAGGTGAAGCCTAATGTAAGATAACTGGGTCACAAGGATGTTGCCCTTGGAAGGGATTAATGTACTTCTCACAGGACCCCTGGTTAGTTCTTATGAGAGTGCATTGTCATGCAAAAAGTGAGCCCAGATCTCAAATCTCTTCGGCTTCCCTTCTCACCATGTGATCTCTTCTGCATAGGCTCCCAATATTGTGATGCCATCTGCCATGAGGGTCTCACCAAAGGCTGAACCAATTGGGTTGCCTGATCTTGGGTTTTTTGCCTTCAAAACTGTGCACTAAATAGGCCTTTCTTTTTAATAAAGCATTCCACCTGAAGTATTTTGTTATAGTAATAGAAGATCAACTATATAACCTCAAATGTCACTAGTTTAAAATAGAAGTTCTTTTTTTTTTACTCAGCTAAAACTAACATGGGTATTTGTAAACTCTAGGATAACTTTCCGCTGAGCAGTGATTGAGAGACCTAATTTCCTTCCATCTCTTTCTTTGTGGGCTAAGACTGGGTGCACCAAACATTATACTCACTGATTTTCTTTGGGACAGAACTTAATCATATGACACCTCACTGCAAAGAACTTGGGAAATGCAGTGTAGCTGCATTCCCAGGAGTGAGAAGAAACAGGTTAGGTGAATATCTAGTCAGTCTGTGCCACAAAAGTGATTCTTCCATGTCATTTTCTTAGGATATTAAGCTAGTATTATTTCTAGTATAGTAAATTCAGAACTGGGGCTGGGAGTTAGCTCAGTTGGTAGAATACTGCTCTGCAGTCTCTGAAGTCCTGGGTTCTATTTCCCACACTGCAAAAATGGGAGAAGGATGTGGCAATCCACTCCCAAGGCAATCCTGAAACAATCAGCCATCGAAAACCCTATGAGGGTCACTATAAGTCAGACACGACTCGATGGCACCTAACAACAACAACAAGTTCAGAAACAAGTCTAAACTTTATCTCCTTAGTGTGAGAAAACACTATTGCCTCTGCAAGTGTTTTATCAGAATGCTTGCAGAGGCAATAGATCAAGTAGACTCAGATATGACTTTCAGTAACTAATTTAACCTTTACAATCATGAATTTCCTCATCCTTAAAATTAAGTAAAAATACCTGGCCCAGTTATACCACTACTGGGAATATCGCCAAAGGGAGATGAGTCAACATGCCACAGAGACACTTGTATCTCCATATTCAATGTAGCACTTTTTATATTGGCAAGGATATGGAACCAACCAAGGTGCCCATCAACAGAAGAATGGATAAAAGAATTATAGTACATATACACAATGGAATACTATTTGGAAATAAAAAAAGAAAGTGCCATTTACAGCAAAATGGATGGAATTGGAGAACATCATCCTAAACTAACATATAGAAGCCCAAAAAGAGAAATACCATATGTTCTCACTCATATGTGAAAGCTGAATCATACTTCAAGGAAGGAAAAAAAATCCTGTACATAAATTGATATATAAAAATGCACAAATAAATTTAGCATAGAATGAACAATATAAGGAGTGGAAAGAATGGGGAAGGGATTTAGCAGAGGGAAGTGAAGATTGGAGAAGATGTTGGGGAGAAGGGTCAAAGAGGAGGGATGAAGGGAGAGAGGTCAAGCTCAATGTAAACAGTACAACTTCATGAGTATGTTGGAAAAACAGGGGAAGATAACCCAAATAAGTATAAAAGTTTAACTACATACCAGCCGTAAGGCTCCATAAACTTTGTGGATTGATGAAAATGTTGCCTGAAGTGATCTAAAGGATGCATAATGGAAAAAGCCAATGTTGCATAACTCTGTACCCCATCATCGTTTACTAATAAAGGGGAAAAAAAGCACCTGGCACCATTCCTGGCACATAAAGAGCTCTGGTAGTTGTGAAGGTTATTTTATGTGGCTTCATAAAGGAATGTTATTAACCAGTATTTGATGGATTGAAGTTTTGTTTGTGTAGATCTTTCCTACACATGTAAATAAGTCGACTGGTCTTTAATGTAAGACATCAACTTAAGGCATAATATCACCTTTCATAGTGACTAGGGCTTCCTTTGGTCCTCTAAGAGTTATTAAGCAGTAACTGGTGACCCCAGTGCTACCTTGATGCCTGAAAGTTTCTATTTCTCAGTGTGTGATTCAATTATTTTTCTTTATTCTGGGAGGCTTCCCATTTTCTCTTATGAAAGCATGTGATTCTGGGCCACTTCTGAATCTCTTCATCAGATACTTTCTTGGTATAGTAAATATTAATTTGTTGTTGTTGTTGTTGTTAGGTGCCCTCAAGTCGGTATCTGACTCATAGTGACCCTCACGGGGTTTTCAATGGCTGTTTCGGGATTGCCTTGGGAGTGGATTGCCAGGTCCTTCTCCCATTTTTGCAGTGCTGGGAATTGAACTCGGGACCTCAGAGACTGTCGCACAGCGCTCTACCAACTGAGCTAAATCCCAGCCCTAAATATTAGTTAGGGGCTGGAATTAAGCTCAGTTGGTAGAGCGCTGTGCTGCAGTCTCTGAGGTCCCGAGTTCAATTCCCAGCACCATAAAAATGAGAGAAGGGCCTGGCAATCCACTCCCAAGGCAATCCCGAAACAGTCAGCCATTGAAAACCCTGTAAGGGTCACTATGAGTAGGATACCGACTCGAGGGCACCTAACAACAACAACAAAAACTAATATTAGTTAAAGAATTATTGCTGTTAATAATTGTAAATTATTCAAAATCTAGTCTTCAATTTAGATTTGCATCAGACACCACTTTCGAGTGCTGTCATTTTTATATTTTCATTTGTTGTCAGGAAAAAGAATGTCATAGGCTTGCATACATACGAATAGCAGGAGAGGAAGGGAAAAAACATAATAACATGCACTCACATACACTATCGTATTTAAATTCTCATATATTTAACCTCACTGTAATACAAAGAGTAAACAGAAATTCAGAAACCAGTTGACTTGTACAGTTTTGAGGGAAGCTTTAGGCTTCACAGAAGACACATGCTATGTTTTACCCTGGAGTTGCTCAAGGTTTGATCCAGGGGCAATCTACTTCAAAATCATCAGAACCCAAAGCAAGATTTTTACAAAATCAAAATCTCAAAGGGTTGCTCTCAGAAGCCTGCATTTTAGACAATAGTTAATGTTGAAGCCCTATTGCAAACCAGCTGGAACCCACCACTGCTGTCTCTATTGCTCTATAGAAATCACTCTGGCTAAGGTGGGCTATTACCTGCTGGTGTTATCTCCAATGGACATTTTCACTCCTAATCTTACAGAGCCTCTCCACTTCATTTGACTTTATTGATCACTGCCTTTTTCAGTTTTACTACTTTGGCTTTTGTTAACAATTCCTGTTCATGGTTCTTCATACTGCCTGTCTCTATTCTGTCTTTGTGAGTTCTTCTGCCCACATTTTAAAAGCTGATATTCTCTAGGGTTATATCCAAAGCCCATTGCTTTCATTCACATTCCCCTCCCATAGGGTGGCTAAGATTCCTTCCCTGCCACCTTCTTCTTCTGACCTGAGATTCAGACACCTACCCAGGGATCTCTGTGTTTGTTTGTCTGCCTCAATATCTAACATATCTGAGATGAAATTAATCATTCACAAACATACTGTAGCCTCATAAGGAATTTATTAAACTTTTTATTTATGTGTAACATACATATTGAAGAGAGCACAAATCTTAAGAGTGCAGCTTGATGAATTTCCAGAACAGGAACATCCCTTTGTAAGAAAAACCCACACCAAGAAATAGGGTATCACCATAGCCAGCAGCCTCCCCATAACCTCTTTTAACCATTATCCTCCACGGTCTAAACAGTAACACTATCTTCACTTCTAATACCATAGATTAGTTTTGTTTTTAAATATTATATAAATAGTATCATAGAGTATGTTCCCATTGTATCAGGCTTCTTTAGAACAATATTATATGTCTAAGATTCATCCATGTTGTATATAACTGTAGTATGTTCATTTTCATGAATATGTGATATTGTATTATAATAATAAACCACAAATTATTTTTCCATTATATTATTGATGGATTTTTATTTTAGGTATGATGCTATCATGTATAGGGAAGCTGTAATATTTTTGTATGTGTACCTGTTTTCTGGTGACCATAAGTGCACATTTCTGTTAGATGTATATCCAGAAGTTGTATTGCTGGGTCAAAGTTACACAAAGTTTACCTTAGTAGATATGTCTAAACCCTTTTCCAATGAGTATGACAGGCATATGAGAGTTCCACTTTTCCCATCCTCACTAACACTTGGTATTGCCAATCTTTTTCTATTTTAGCCATTTAGGTGCATTGTGGATTTAATTTGCATTTTCTGGGACTAATCAGTAATTATTTTTGAATGCTCTGTTTCATTATATCAGTGCCAATACTTACCCAATCACAAGCTAAAAATCTGGGCATCAACCTTATCTTTCCTCCTTCTTTACCCTCACATAGCAATTGTTGTTGTTAGGTGTTGTTGAGTTGGTGTCCAACTTGGCGACTCTATAACTCTGTGTACAACAGGCAAAACAGTATTATTAGTAGTTGTCTGCTATTCATTGGGTTTTCATTGGCTGATTGTTGTTTGGGAGGCAGTTGCCAGGTCTTTCTCCCAAGCCTATAGCACCTGGTGTTCCCAGGCGGTCTCCTATACAAGTACTAACCAGGCCTGACCCTGCTTAGCTTCTGAGATCTGATGGGATCAGACACCACAGTGGTCTGGCTGTAGGCATAGTAATTATACCACATCAACATTGCTCAAATCTCTGTGCTTACTGCCATCAATTAGTACCAAAATTTTTATTCAGAGCTTTATTTTTTATTTCTCAGTTTTTCATAAGTGCATTCTTCTTTTCTTAGCTCCCACATAAATTATCCACTAAGCTTTCAGTATGATCTACTCTCAAACTTCAGTATGATCTACTTCCAAAACTGTCATGGTTAACTATGTCTCCCTACCATCTTACACAGATTGGAGAAAGTCTAAGCCTCTTAAAATAGCATATAAGATATGCCAGCACCTGGCTCTCACCATCACATTTGGCCTCAGCACTCATTTTCTGTCACTGGCTTTGCATTCCAGCAATGCTAAATTCTTACCTTAGTGTTTCTTTTCCTCTGGACACACTACATCGTCCACCTCCTCATTTCAAAATCATCCCACACATCCTGCATTGCTCTGTAAAAGTGACAATTTACTCTAAGTCAAAGATATAACTGCCAAACCTTGAGATATTTCCTCTTCATAGGATATTTTTATTTTAATAGAGGGTGAAAAAACAGTCTCTGGACAGTAGAATCTCTAGCATGAGTGTGCATGTAGAAAAAATACAAAACTGCACTATGAAGTTTGTAGTCAATGTATAAAAACTGCCCTTTAAAGTCACAATTTTTGAGTATATTTGGGAAAGAACAAATCTGTATACTTATGCAAATCCTTACACTAAATTAATTCCAGATGGATCAAAGGTTTGAATGTGTATAAATATAATGAGTGTTACATGAAAGTATCTTTTAAAATAATTTATGATAGGGAAAGCCTTTCAAAGCATTATAAAGAAGGAACTATCAAATATAAGATTAATAAATCTAATCCCATAGGAAAAAAATGACAAAACAGAAATGTAAAAAAAAAAAAATGAGTATAAATATGGTCGAAAAACAACAAGAAGCTGGAGGTGGGGCACTAGGTTTCTGTACATTGTTACCGCCTGCTCAAACAGATTGGTCTTTGTGGAGAACAGTGTGGCCCTTGTGCCAAAAGGAAAAATGTTTAGTTAGTGAGAAATGTCATTTTGCAGCCTTTAACATGGTGATATACAGTGATAAAATGTTTATGACTTATTCTTGAAAGGAGAAATAAGTAGTTACATTCTGATATTAAAGAAGTTTTATTTCTATATAGTTATGTGTGGATCTAAAATATTTTTAAAATTATATATGCAGTTATATAAATTATGCATATAAGTGTTTATGCACAAAGAGGTGGAGATCTCAGAGATCACTGTGTCTAAGGCATGTGGACAGTGACATTTTTCTGTCTCAAACACGCATTTGAACCTGTAGTACCTAT
Source organism: Pedetes capensis (assembly GCA_007922755.1). NCBI lineage: Eukaryota > Metazoa > Chordata > Mammalia > Rodentia > Pedetidae > Pedetes > Pedetes capensis. The sequence continues at coordinate 98,598 of VMDO01002718.1, read as the reverse complement.
CATATGGTAGATAGTCAATAAATATTTGGAGGAGGAAAGGATTCAGCAAAGAGAGGAGATGGGAGGAATATAAAGAGCTTTTCTTTTCATTTTGCCAAAATGTTTATAATGTTTGATGGACTTTTAGGTTGCTTTTACTTTTAACATTGTACCTTTCTCTGTTTCTCAAATTTTTTTTTCTCCAAGGAGCATATTCAGTTAGAAGAACAAAGCTACTTTTAATAAATAGAAGGTTTGTAGTTGGGTATGTGTTGATAGATTTGGGGATCTGTGAGATATCACAAAGTAGTGTGAGACTGAAGAGAAAGGACTTTCACAGAGCAAGAATGAGTTTTTATTTCAATTTCAGTTCTAGTGTTCTGCCACCAGAAAGGTTACCTTTCTCAGATAAAATAGGAGACTCTCACCCTAAGCATGGCAGGAAGCACCAAGGTTCCCAAAGCCAGCTTCCTCTGCCAACAGAAGTCCCTGGAACAAACTAGCTCCATCTTAATCTCCCCTTAGAAGACCTCTATCCACATCAGCCTGTCTCATGGTATTTGCACTATTAACCCAAATTAGAGTTTTCTTTGCCCTTTTGCCTCTCTCCCTGGCCTCCTCATATAACCTTTGCAATTTTCCCTCAGTCACTGATTTCCATCTTATAGATGCCCTAGGCACATGATCTAGTTCTAGTTTCTGCAACACACAAAAAGAAAAATTTCTGCCTGCTAAGAGAGGAAACAGGATGCTAAAGTGCTTGATTTGCCCTACATAAAGTGCTTCTGTCTGGATCATCTCCCAGAATCCTTAGAACAGGCTGCCGCCAATGGAGTATGCTTTTCAGATGGGGTTTGGCAAGTCAGAGCTAGTCTTACTTCCCTCTGTACTGTGGGAACACTCAGGCCAGATTACAGGAATGGAGCCACTTTGGTGTTTGCCCTCAAAATGCCTCTAGAAGCCAAGGCTGGCACTCTGTTCTTATCTGGCTAGGTTGGAGACAGCCAGGCTCTGGCCAGCTAAGTTGGATGACTCAGAACTTTGCTTACAAAGGCATTCCAACCTGGCTCCTAATGTTGACACAGACCACTTATTTCCTTCTAAATGAATAGAAACTGGGTTGAGTTCCAGGGCATTTTTCCAAGCAGTTGGTCTTAGGCCTAAAGAACTGACAACTTGCTCTTGACTTTATAACTTAATGTATAGTCTTTTGTGTTTTGTTTTGTTTGGGGAATAATCATGGTTTCTAATTCTAACCCTACCCTGGATAAATTCACTTTACATCAACTCTGAAGAAGTACAATACAGGGATTCTCCAAGCAGCAAACTGCAAAAATCTTACAGAAACACATTTCTGACAATAGTACTAGTGTGGTGGAAACAAAGGCCACAAACTTAACATTCAAAATTGGGTCTCTACCAACTTCAAACAGGTAGACAAAATGAGAGAAGCTCACCAATAGCCATGACTCTATATTCCTATCTGCTTGGAATTTTAGACTTAGAACTCTTCTTCTATTGCTCTTCTGTGCAATTAGCTTAGTAATTTAAGCAAATAGTCCTGGTTATCCTTACAGCAGCTATCATTTTTGGTGTTAGTGGTCTCCTTCCAAAACCAGCTTTTAGTTTTTTATTATTTTTATTTTATCTAAGTAAAGTGTATTTTTTTAGGCATGAGATTTTTGGACAGGGGTTTATTCAGACATACAGGGGCTTTAGGCAGAGACTCTTCCCCAATTTGGGGGGTATTTCTGTGGGCATTTCAGGTAGAGGAGATGTGAATGGGGACCTTATCATTAGTGTGCCTGGGTGCCTGTGCCAACAATCTGATTCAATTCAAGGTAGTTCAAGCACTTAGAAGGCTAAAGGTGAAGAGCAGGTCTGGGATGGAAATAATCCCTGAATAGCCAAGTTTTAAGAAGGGGAAACCAGAGCATTTTTGGAGAACTCAGAGTCTAGAAGGAGAACACTGAAGGCTGTCACAATTCTTTTTCTTTTTTATGTTTCTGCTTCTCTCTGTGCTGTATATTCTCTTCAGTAAAATATATATAGTTGTCCTACAGTATGAGCAGGGGATTGGTCCCAGGCTCTCTTGTGGACATGAAAATCTGAGGATGTTCAAGTCTCTTATATAAAATGGTATAATATTTATGAGAACCTCCACACGTTTTACATATACTTCAAATCATCTCTAGATTTTAATACCTAATATAAATGCTATCAAATAGTTATAAAATGTTGGGTAAATATGCAATTTTTTCTTAAAATTTTTGATCCATGCACGATTGAATCTACAGTAGGTCAAATCTGCAGATGTGCAACTTGTAGATATGGAAGGTTGACTTTAATCTCTTCTAGCCAGAAGTGATTTTCTACCAGGCAGGGAAATGTCCTCATAAAGCGTCAGCTTCCCTCCTAGCTTCCTCAACAGTCAGTAAGAATCCCTCCTTTTAGCCAGCAATGGGTTATGTGCCACGCCTCTGGCCAATCACTGAGACAAGGGAGATGAGGTTCTTACCACAGCCACACCAATCACTGTGAGGGCTGCCACTCTCTGGAGACATCAGGGGCTCTTCATGCTGTAACATGTTCCTCAGAAGCCCACTAATGATCTGAGTCTGTGTAGTTTTCATATCTTGCTCTATGATTATGAATGAATTTCAGTTTCATAGTTGGGCTGCCTGTTCCTGCCTTCACTCCTCTGACCCAGCTACCTAGCAAATGTCTACTTAACTTTCAAGATTCCCTTCCAAAGTTACCTCCTGGGAAAGAGACCTCCTCATCCTTCCCCAGGCAATTTCTTCCCTCCTGTGTGTCTCCACAATTTCTTGTTAAAATTACTATAGCTCTTAGCACTCAGTTATAATTATCATGGTTCTAATCGTTTGTTTATGTAATCATCTGTCTTTCTTCCTCCAGACTTTGAGATATATTGGACTTTCTTCATTTTTATACTCGGGGCCTAACAGAATCTCCCACACTTCATAGATTTTTGTAGAATGAGGAGGTATATAAGTGAGTGGAAGGGAAAGGAAGAAGGGAGGAAAACCATTTAAATCTGGTCTCACTTACATGTACTTTAGAAGATAGTTTATAGAGGTTCTCTAATTCCAAAGCCTGCATTATCAAAGCACTATGTATTGGAAAGATGCTTGTAAATCATAGGGCAGTAGTTGCAGAAAAAGCCTGAACATTGTATCTAAATTATTAAGTTATACCTAGCAGCTGATAGCCTGCAGCTGTAGCCCAGTGGCATCCAATGGCTGACCTCAGAAGCTAAGCAGGGTCAGGCCTGGTTAGTACTTGCATGGGAGACTGCCTGGGAACACCAGGTGCTCTAGGCTTAGGAGCCAGACCGGCAACCCACTCCCCAAAATCAATCAGCCATTGAAACCCCTATGAACAGCAGGGAAGCACTGACAATAGTGTATCCCCTGTTGTTGTGTAGGGTCGATACCAATTTGAAGGCACCTAACAACAACAACAAGCAGCTGCTAAACCCGAAGGGAGGTGCAATTCAGAACAGAAAAGAGATGTAATTGAGAATAAGAAATCACAGTTCAAACAGAGAAAAACATGTGTTTTGCATTTTGCAGTCAATTCTTATTTTAAAATTTCTGACTCCATTATTTCTGTAAGCCTACTAGTTTCTGTTAGATTGTAGTTCTGATATTTAGGTAGAAAAATATAGTAATAATATGCAAAATTAATTTGTGTAGTAGTTAATACAAAAGAGAGGCAGGAAGGGAAGGAATGGAATGACAAAGATTTGATCCTTTCAGCCGAGTGGAATAGTCTGATGATATAGTTAGAAAGACGCAAATCTATGGAAATCATTAAACATCCAATGTTATCATTTAAAGATGAAACATCAGGGTATCACATTTTATTGAAGTACTTGATGTCTTAAATAAATGTTTCTTTTTACAAAGAAAAGCTTATTGTGTCCTTCTCTGTTTTCGTTAGACTTATGAGAAGGCTGGCCTTCAAATCAAAGGATTAATTTTCATATGTTGATAATGATTTTTAACTTTAAGGAAAAACAACACTTTTAGCTCTCAATTCCGGATGGTCTTTGAAATCTATTGCAGGGATACCCAACTATTCTCCTACCTCCTTTTCTCTTGTTAGATTCTGGCTTGAAATAGCTCTGAAGTGGGACCTATGTGAAGGCTTTAAAGAAAAGATTCCTAGACAGTTCAGATTTAGAAGAGTGGGCTTGTGTTTCTCAGGATATGCTCCTGATCTAACCTAATCAAAGTCATCTGTGTGCTTAACAAAAGGTGATTCTTAGGCCCTGGCTGAAGCCTACTGATTTAAAACCTCTGGATGGAAAGATCAAGAATGTGCACTTTATTTTTATTTTTATTAGTAATTTTTAATGTACAACATAGTGGGTCTCATTATGACATTATCACACATGTGTCTCTTTGTTCATTGCTCATGTTCATTCCCCCCACTCCCCTCTCATGCCCCCCTCTCATGTGCCTCCCTCCCCAACAATGGTCCCCCTTCTACTTGCATGTCTTATAAGAATGTGCACTTTATGTATGTTTCCCAGATGGGTCTCATGCACCCTAATGTTTGAGATCCAGTTTCTGGCTTAGAATAAATATTGATGGCTACTAATATCCATCCTGTCTATACAAAAATATCTCCATTAACTAAGACACTCAAAGAATTGAGAATTCTTATTAATTTAAAATTTTGGCAAATTCATCCTTGACTGAATTAGCAGAGCTCTCATTTTCAGAGCCTAATCACAAATTCTGACATTTCCAGAGAGGTGAAGTTAAAAATTCACCACAGTTTTATTTGCACACAGGACCCATGACTTCCTGGGAAGGAGCACTCTAAGAGAAGTTGAAAAATCCACACTTCTAAAAGGCAATATGATGCTGCCAGGAGGCATAGCAACCAGGGAGATGGAGAGAGTAAAAATAAGAACTTTATGCACCCCAAACGAAAACCAGTAAAACCTTCAGAAAACTCATCCTCCTGGTTTATAACATAGACCAGACATGAAGGGGTGAGGGATGGTTTCCAATGTTGAAATGGCTGCATATGTGCACATGATAGTACAACAACAATGGTGGTTTCTGCTGAAAGCTTTCCTAAGATAGAGAAATGGGAGGCAAGTCACACATTCAAACACTGTGAAGGTCCGAAGACAGACCACTGTGGCTGGTACTTGAGGGGAAAAGCATAGTGAGTCCTGTGTGAGGCTGAAAGGATAACAGTCTTTCTAGCATATGAAATACAAATGGGTAGAGGACTTTTAGAAATCATCTGACTTTTGGAGTGGATGATTTTCTTGTAGAGTTCAGATGCATATGCAACTGGAGAAAATACTCCTTCTATTTTCATGAAACTCATGATGCTTAAGAAAACAAGGACTGTATATAGTTTCTTTGTTAAAAATCATTCTAAAATGCCAAGTTCCTGCCATAGTAATTGGAGTAGAGAAAGTAAACCTGCAGTGATCAGAAAGAGCATTATTCTGGATATTCAAGCTCAGTGTTCTAGGGGAAGGGTTCATTCTCTGCTGTGTGACTTTGAGCAAGCTTTTGTTTCCTTTGCCATCTACCACCTTAAGTTCTGTAGTGCTTATATTCAATAATAAATGGGAAAGTGCTACACAAATGTAGATGGGTGATTATAATTGAATTTGCTCTTGATTTAGGAGCCTTAGTGATTAGTGAACTGCTCTGTAGCACAATTATTCTGAGAGTTGTACCTAAGAGCCTATAAAAATTAAAAGAAAATATAAAATGTGCTCAGGCCCTAATCCTGGATATTCTGATGATGAAGAGGAAGGACATCTACACAAATATTTAAAATTCTTTGGATGACTCTTAGGGAAGCCAGAGACTGAGAATGACTATGTTAATGTGAAGAGGACAGAGGTCTAGCAACCTGAGTCTTGGCTCTGTTCCCAACAGAAATTTCTCTTCTGTGAGAAGAAGCTCAGCAGGATCTTAAAAAGGCCACTAGATTTTCCAGGCTTCCTTCTCTCCATTTGTAAAATGGAAAGCTGGATTCCCTAGTGAACACAGACTATCTTAGAGCCACTGACTCTGTTATTCAATGAGAATTTTCCATGAAAGTGCTAGCATGTAAAGCAGAGGAAAGTAATGCTGCTTTGATTTCTACTCAGCAGCTCCCCAAGAGATTTCAAAAACCGTTGGCTTGGGTGGTCGACAGCATCCTTTCTAGCACTAAAATTCTATTTAAGACAGAACATTTGCATAAATGTATACTGGCTCTATTTGGGAAGCTGGAATTAAGGCTCACAGGTGGAAGATCTGGACTTTGACCTGTATGTTCTCTTATCTTTTCCCTGCCCCTCTCCTGCCCTGCTCTGTCTTACTAACTGGCTTCTGAAGGGGTTTGGTAAAAAGAATGCACTGCCAGGAGGTAGAATGACAAGAGAAAATGTAAACCAGAGTATTTCAACTCTTCTCTGTTGATTGCTGTCTCACATTTTACTCATTTCTTGCTATGGTTATTCTCAGGGAAGATTCTTTTTCCACCACCTTGGAGGAATTCTACCCTCAAATATCTCTTTGCTACCTGACCCACCATCTCTACTTGCCTTGACTTCCCAAAGGGGGCATGAGATGGCACATAGAGTGACCTGGGTCACTACACTAATGGGATTTTACAGTAGTGACATTGAGAATAACTTAATTAAAAACAATTCCATGCCTAGGAATATACACATGAGAAATAAAAACATATGTTCACAGAAATACTTGTATACCAATGTTCTTAGCAATATTACTCATAATAGTAAAAAATTAGAAACAATTCAATTGGTGAATGGACAAAGTGTAGATATTCACATAGTAGAATAATATTACCATAAAATAGGATAAAACCATAAAAAAGGAATAAAAAAGGAATAAAACATCCTATGAAATTGATAAACTTTGAAAACATTATGCTAGGTGAAAAATACAAGAACAAGACCACATGTTGTATGATTCCATTCATTTGAAACACCCCAAAAAATGTAAAACTATGGAGAAAAAGGGGAACCCAACCCCTCCTGAATTTATAAAATATAGTATATTTATTTTTATGTATTCAAACTTCAGTCATCTTCAAAGTACTCTCCGTTTGATACAACATACTTATTGAGACATTTTTTAACACTTCTCAGAACTCATTTTGAACTTGTCATTTTTGATTCCTTTTAGTGTTTCTGTTGTTTTATATTCCTCCTCCTCTGTGTTAGCAAAATGTCTTAAGGACTTTTTTCATCCAGGGAAACAAACAAAAATGTTGCTCAGGGTGAGATAGGGTGAATAGGGAAGGCAGAACACAAGGGTTATGGAGTTTTTGGACAGAAACGGCTGAACACTTAGCATAATGTGGGCAGATGAATTATCATGGTGGAAGAACCAATTACCTGTTTGCTACAAGTCAGGACACAGTCTTCTCAAAACTTCCATATAGTAAATCCTTTGGTTGACTGTTTGGCCCAAAGGAACAAATCCCTAGTGCACAATCCCTCTCACATCAAAGAAACAGATGATGAGTCATGTGGTGGTGGATGCTTATAATCCCAGTGACTTGGGAGGTGGAAACAGGAGGATTGCAAGTTTAAGGCCAGATGTAGCCTTTATAATTTAGCAAGACCCTGACTCAAAATAAAAAGTAAAAAATGGGCTAGGGATGCAGCTTATTGGTAGAGTGCTTACAAAGCATGCATGAGGCCATTGATTCAACCCCCAGCACTGAAAAATAAAGAAATAAACAGGTGATCATTACTTTCATATTTGTTTCCAGTTTTGGGAGGTCCTTCCTTATATAAAGACACAAAATAGATTAGTGGTTGCCTGGGGTGGAGTATGGGAATTAAACCATAAAATAGGCATGCATAATCTTATTGGCATGATGGAAATGTTCTAAAACTGATTTGTGGGCTGTGGCTGTGGCTGAGTGATAGAGTGCTTGCTTAGCATTTGTGAGGCCCTGGGTTAGATCCTTAGCACTACAAAACAGAACAAAAACCCCATTTATGATGATGGCTGCCTAACTTGGGAAATAAACTAAGAAATTATTGAATTATACATTTGTTGTGAGTGAATTATATATGTAAAACATACTTTACTAAAGTCATTTTCTTAAAAATGACTTATTTTAAAAGGAGAAGAGTAATAAGCAGCATTATTAATAATCTAGGCCTTTTAATAAAGCAATAAGGTAGTTACTACATCAACTTTCAGCTATGTGGCCATGTTATCCATGTATCTATATTGCTGTCATCAATTTTCATCACAAAACAGTGTTGAAAGTGTTGCTGAAGTCTGATAAGCTATATACTCAGGTTCTCTTATGCATCCACCCAGCTCCATCAAAAGATGACATGGCTTGGCATGGTTCAGATTCTTGATATGTACTATTTTTTTAAAGTTCATTTGCTCAGAGGTTCAGGACTTTAAACTCCAACCATCATCCATCTCTGTATGGTCCAGAAGATGGAAGTCTAATAACAATTCCTACCAGAGGACTGGAATTGAATTAACTGATGCCAGATAGTCTGCACCAAAGGTTTGGAAGACAATGCTAACTTTTGTTCTCAGCACCATAGCTGAGAGATAGGTGATAAACAAATGCTTCTAAAAATAATTTCCAATTAACATGGAATGCTTTAATTCATAAAGAACAAGTTGTTGTTTTCAGGTGCTGTTGAGTCGGTATCCGACTCATAGCGACCCTCATAAGGTTTTCAATGGCTGACTGTTTCGGGATTGCCTTGGGAGTGGATTGCCAGGCCCTTCTCCCACTTTTGCGGTGCTGGGAATTGAACTCGGGACCTCAGAGACTGCAGCACAGCACTCTACCAACTGAGCCAAATCCCAGCCCTAAAGAACAAGAGGTTCCGTTTATTTTGCTATGCTGTGGTAATAAGGTACTTGTGAAAGGCTGTTGCTTATAACAATGCTCAATGACTCACATAATAATTTATTGATTTTTCCCACTAGGTTTGTTATTATCTCCAGATTAAAGCCCCTTTTCCAATTTCAGTGTTCACAGTTCTGCCATCAATAGTCCATTGAGTATCAGACTATGATCTCTGAAATGCCTGAGCTGGATATTTAGTTTCTTAGTTTTCCTATTGTTTCAGCCTTTCACCTGGAAGGGGAAATAATAGATGTCCATATTCCCTACCCAAACATGTATCTCAGCATGGCGATAAGAGGAGAGATTACGAATTCAACTATAACTCTGTTATCATTAATTGAAGTTCCTCAGGAAAATTATTGGACTGTAGATTAATGTATAAAACTGATACTACTTACAAGTACCTGTCTCCTTCCCAGCATGTTTGTGATGAGGAAATGTAATAAACACAGTCCTCTTTTTAAAATAGTCACTGGAGAAGATATTCTGAGACAGTTTGATTCTGGGCTAAAAATCCAGCTGAATTTCTGATCTTTTGGGGGGGACAGAGGAGGAAAGCAGACTGCAAAATTAATCTAAAAACTTGTAAGAGCTGCATCACTTTCAGACTGAAAGCTGTCTGCTTGGTATTCCTCCCTTCTGGATCTTTGCAGATTATTGGACTAAAGGAGAGACAGCTGTAGGTTTCTTGGTAGTTGACTCTTATGAAAAAAGATGACATCTCCCTCCTGCCACATGTTACTCCCACAAGCAAGCTGTCCAACCCCACTCCAAATTCTGGCCACTGCACTTTCCTCTATTGCATTTCTTCTGACCTGTCACATCTAATATTCTTTTCATCTCTCCTTAATAGATTCCTTAATGCTTGATGTGTGAACAGCAATACCTGTTCCCATGGTGCCAGTGCTTCTGAGGAAGTTTGAACAGACAAAGAACAAGGCAGAGAACAGACTCCTCACTGGAGATGAAAAGAAGCTGCCCCAATGAGGAAATCAGTTCCCAGAAACTGCTGCTAAATATCCCCCGTTCTGCCTCTGGTTTTCTTTATTGTATACCCCAGAAGCAATTGCTCCCTCCCAAGGCAGCACACACAATGGAGAAAATGTTGATTCTACAATACAATTTTGACAAATGGGACCAAAGTGGAAAGAATGATCCACACAAGGATAGGGCCTCCTGATTAAAACATTAAGATTTCAACTCCAGTTGAGAATATTAGCCATCTAAGTTATATTTTAGAAAGTTTGCAAGAAAACTATTACCTGTGTTTCAGTTTTTGCTGATGTGGCACATACCTATAGCTGTGTCTATATTGGTTTATTAGGATCAATGAGTTTTTACACAGTGCATGTATGTACAAAAACAATACATCAGATACAATGCTGGGCACTGAGGAAACAAAGATGACAAGGCTCCTGCCTTCCAGAAGCTCATACTTTAGAAAGTCAGGCATATGACTATCTGTATATCATTACTATAACCATCTGTATATCATTATGCTATTTAGAAAATACAATAGGAGCATATATGAGGTAGCAAGGACATGTTAAAAAGAAGAGAGAACTTGAGAGAATACTAGAAGAGAAAGGACATTTATGTTGGGCTTCAATGGATGCATTGAAATCTCAATTCTCATCTTTGGGTGGGGATGGGATGGGTATTTCAGCAGAGGCAAACTTAACAAAGGTTTCCAGACATGGAACTACATGACATGTCCAAGGACATGTACACCTGGAGGATTAGAGAGCTACCAAATATGGTCATTAGTATCATCATCATTTGGGATGTTTAAGTTTTTAGTTTCCTAGCTCAGAATATCTGAAAGCAAGGGCCAGGAATATATATTTTTAAAAGCCTCCCTTACCCACACTGAGAGAGTGTGATGAATATACATTGAAGATTATCTGATTTACCCTGTTGTAGGTAGGGTAGGGAATGCAGACAAGGGTGGAAAATGAAGCTATGACTCCAAGTTGTGCTGTGGTTATGTATCTATCAGGCAGATTGGTCATTTAAGGTATAGATGTACTCAATCAAATAAAAAAAACTCACTTTAAATTGTAAACTTTTTGTAAATTGTAAAATAGGAGCCCATTCACTATAAATTAAGAGCCAAGAGGCAAAGGTGCAACTTAGCCCATTTGAAAATGGGAAAATATTTCCAGATTGCTCTCAGCTTTAAAGAGAATTTTATTCTTATAAAGGAGACAGGAGAAGAATTGATGCTTTTAAATTATGGTGCTGGAGATGAATATTGAATGTACCATACACTACCAAAAGAACTAACAGATCCATCCTAGGTGAAGTGCAACCAGAATGCTCTTTGGAAGCAAGGATGACTAGACTTTATCTTATGTATTTTGGACATATCATCAGGAGGGACCAATCCCTCGAGAAGGACATCATATTTAGGAGAGTGGTAGGTCAATAAAAAAAGGAAGACCTTCAACTAGATGGATTGACACAGTGTCTTCTACAGCAATGAGCTTAAACAGAAAAGATTGGGTGCCTGGCACAGAGTCGGGGAGCACTTCATTCTGTTGTACATAGGGTCACTATGAATAGGGTCCAACTCCAGAGCACCGAACAATAACATGACCCTGAAGATCTTGATTAAAATCTCCTAGTGCTCAGCACCACAAAAATGTCTCAAGGAGTCACAAAAGAGAATCATCTCTGGGTTTACAGCAGCCCTTCCATCCTTGAAGTTAGCTGAATCTCTAATAGAGTCACTGTGAGGAAATCAAAGTCACTGTGAAAGCAGAGCCACTGCAAGGAAGTCAAGGCAGAGAGTCAGCCAGGAAGTTGGTCAACTCCTTGTGTGAGGCACAGAGCCTGGACCAGGACTGGATGCTTCAGAAAGAGATGGACCTCAACTCAGTGGAGAGGAAAAGCCAGTAGAAATTAGTGATTCCACCTAAGAAGGTGATGGTACTAATCAGAATAGCACAATAAATCCAGGATGAGGCAAAATAAAACCACTCAGACTTCAGTGCTTTGTTGCTAATTTCTGAGTCATATAGTCCTAGCTACTTACCATCCCAATAATTGCACATACCAACACCTGTGATTAAGTTACAGGTTTATAAGCCACAATTCATTTACTGTATTGACAATGTTTTGTAACAAGAGCTCCCCTTCTAAGATAACCTTTCTTTCTTTCTTTCTTTCTTTCTTTCTTTCTTTCTTTCTTTCTTTCTTTTTCTTTTTTTGGTGGTACTGGGGTTGAACCCAGGACCTCGCACTTACATACTCTGCAAGTGCTGGACCACTGAGCTGCACCCTCAGCCCATTATTTTACTTTTTTTTGAGACAGGGTCTCACTATGTTATGCAGACTGCCTCTGGTCTCGAACTTGTGATCCTCCTGCCTCCGCCTCCCAAGTTGCTGGGATTACAGGCATGCACCACTGCACCTGGCTAGATAACATTTCTTATATATTGATTGCCCAGTGGGCCCCTCCATCAGATCCTAGTTAAGTTTGTTAAAATGCAGAGACCTGGATGCAATGACAGGCCTAAAGGAATCAAACCCTGAGGTTAAAGCCCAAGAATCTGCATTTTTCACATGATCATTCAAGTGATTGTTAAGTATATTAAAGTTGAAGAACCTCATCTTGGTGTGGTGGCTAACTCCTATAATCCCAGAACTCAGGAGGTTGAGGCTAGAGGGTCAAGAGTTTCAAGCCAGCCTGCAATACATGGCAAGACCTTGTCTCAGAAACAAACAAACAAACAACAACAACAACAAAAAGACCCAAAAAAGCAAACCAAGATAAAAGAAAAAAGTTGAAGAACCTCTGATATTTAACAACCTTCAGGTACTACTGGAATAAGATAATTGAACCAGATATCCTGAGAGGGACCAGTAAGATTGGGTATGGAAGTCAAACAGAATTGCCACCTAACCAGTAGTAGTTCCACTTCAATCAGCTGTGAAAAGTATCTGAAAATATTTGGCTAATTGAATTAGAAGGATAATCAATTCATTTCAACATTGTGAAAACATAGTCAAAATTCAGCCCTTATGTTCCCTGTGCATTACTAGAGCTGAGTGCATTGGGGCAACTAATAAATCAACCACAGCTCATAAAGACTTGAAGGACTCTTAAAATAACAAAGATGGAAGGGACATTAATGATAGCCTAATCTGGTGTTTTATTTTACACATGAAGAAACCAAAGCATGGAGAGGACTAGTGATCAAGGTCAGATAGCTCATTAATGGCTGAGACCCACAACGTCCAGACTTCTGGTCAAAGATTATTTCTATGGTGTTTTCCCTGAAACTAGAGTAAACACCATTACTAAAAAGATAAAAATAATCTTTCTATTTTCTTTAAAAAGAATCTTCATCTCATCAAATGAAAAAAAATCACTTTAAGAAAAACTGTAAAGAAAGGTGCTGACTCACGGACCAAAAGGAAACTTTAATGATTTGATGGTCCTAGTAAAGTAATTTATTTATTCATTCACCAGTAAGCAGTGTGGAATGACAGTTCTTATTCCCAGAGAGAGCAGGAAATGCTCTCAAGAGATAGATAGTGCCATTTTGGTACGATAACACTGCAAAAACTTGTGATTTGGCTGCTAAGGCCTCCATCATTTGACTTCACCTGCCTCATCCAATCTTCTCCCTCACTGATTCTCAATTTGAACTACTTGTCCCAAGGAAGGCAGGCTCATTCTCCTCTTCACCTTTCCTTCTGCTATATCCTACCCTGATAATGTCCTTCCAACCTCTCTTTGGTTCTCCAAATTCTGCCATTGAAAGACCTAGAGCAAGAGCCTTGGCCTCCTTATTTAAGACTTCTCTTTGCTTGGATTACAAGAATCTTCCCTTCAGTAAGCTCCTGTTACACTCAATAATGAATAATGTGTAATGGTATTTTTGTTTACCATTAGAATTCTGCTAGTGAGGCTTTGGTAGGCAATAGGATGTAACTGAGACAGCATAAGGAGCTTAGCCTTTCAGGCATCTCCTGCTCACCATATTTCCCAGCCTCAGTCCAGTCAAGCTCTCCCTAGCCCCACCACATCAAACCTACTCCTCTTCCTTTGCTCTTCTTCTTGCTAAATTATTTTCCACCATCTGACCATAATCTGGGAAATATCTTCTACCATTATCTCTAACATCTTAACATCCATAAAGCATGATTTCCCCTCCTAAACATCTCCAGAATGTATTTAATCTCTTTACTACTCTTACTACCATTCTTAGGGCTGCCACTCCTTCTTACTTAGGTTATTTGAATAACCCACTAACTCCGAGCTTGCTCCTTTCAATGCCTGCTTTATTCTGCAACCAGCGTGATCTTTCCTAAATTCTTAGATTGTCACTTCCCTTAATCCTCACTTATTGCTTAAACATTCTGGCTCTCAGGATAAAGTTCCAAACCATTCATATGCCTGTCATGGTTAAGTTCCCTTCCAGCCCTCCAAGTGATTTTTCTTCTTTCCCACTGTGTTACCTGGGATTCTCCAAAAGAAACAGAACCAATAATATAGATACACTCAAAAATAATAATGGTATTTCTACATACTAATAACTAACAGAAAGAAAACAAAATAAAAATGGCACTCTCATTCACAATGTTGTTGTTGTTAGGTGCCATAGAGTTGGGTCCAACTCATAGTGACCCTATGTATAACAGAATGAAACACTAGCCAACACTGTGCCATTCACAGTAGCCCACCAAAAAGTTAAATATCTAAGAATTAAGCCAACCAAAGATCCTAAAAACCTCTACAATGCAAACTTCAGAAGATTAAACAAACAAATTGAAGAAGACGCTAGAAGATGGAAAGATTTCCCATGCTCATGGATCAGAAGAACTAATATTGTGAAAATGATTGCACTATCAAAAGTAATCTACATATTCAATGCAATCTCCACCACATTCCAATGACATATTTCACAGAAAAAAAAAATCCTAAAATTCATTTGGAAGCACAAAAGACTTTGTGTAGCCAAAACATTCCTAAGCAGCAAAAGCAATGCAGTGGCATAATACTTGACTTCAAACTATACTACAGAGCCATAGCAACAAAACCATCTTGGTATGGGTACAAACACATCCATGAAGATCAATAGAACAAAATAGAAAGTTCCATGTATACGCCCATGCCCTTATAGCCACCTAATCTGTGACAAGCCTGCAGCTGTAGCCCTGTGGCATCCGATCCCGTCAGATCTCAGAAGCTAAGCAGGCTCAGGCCTGGTTAGTACCTGGATGGGAGACTGCCTGGGAACACCAGAAGCTGTAGGCTTGGGAGAAGGACCTGGCAACCCCCTCCCAAAAATCAATCTGCCATTGAAAACCCTATGAACGGCAGAGAAGCACTGATAATAGTGTTTCCCCTGTTGTACAGAGGGTCGCTATGAGTCGGATACCGACTCCACGGCACCTAACAACAACAACAACAATCTTTGACAAAGGAGCCAAAGGCTTACATTGGAGAAAGGATAATCTTTTCAACAAATGGTGCTGGGACAACTGGATATCCATATCTAACAGAATGAAAGTAGACATGTATCTCTCAAACTGTATGAAAGTTAACTCAAAATGGGTCAGAGATCTCAACATAAAACTGGAAACTTTGAAACTACTAGAAGCAAATGTTGGGAATACACTCCAACATATAGGTACTTTCTTAACAAGACTCCCATAGCTCAGGAAACTGCACCAAGAGTCAACAAATGGGACTACCTAAAATTTAAAAGCTTTTGCACAGCAAAGGAAGCATTTAATATAGTAAAGGTAGAGCCCACAGAATGGGAGAAATTCTTTGTGTCCTATTCATCTGACAAAGGACTAAGAACTAGGATATGCAAATAATTATAGAAGTTAAACCAAACAACCCAATAAATCAATGGGTAATAGAACTGAATGGACAGTTCTCAGAAGAAGAAACACAAATGGCTAATAAACATATGAAAAAATGTTCAATATCCCTAGCCATCAGGGGAATGTAAATCAAAGCTACTCTGAGATTATCCCAGTTAGAGTGGTTAACATCAGTAAATAAAACAACAACAAAGGCTGGCAAAGATGCAGAGAAAAAGAAACACTTTTATCTGCTGGAAGGAATGTAAATTAGTTCAGCCATTATGGAAATCAGTATGCAGGTTGCTCAGAAAACTAAAAATAGAACTGCCATATGATATAGCCATACCACTTCTTGGAATATAGCCAAAGGAAGATAAGTCATTATACCACAGAGACACCTGTACTTCTGTGTTTATTACAGCACTCTCCACAATTGCAAAAGTATGGAATCAGCCCAGATGTACATCAACAGATGATTAGATTAAAAATGTGGTATACATGCACATAATAGAATATTATTCAACAGTAAAGAAGAATAAAATTATTTAATTTGTAGCAAAATGGATGGAACTGGAGATCATCATTTTAAGAGAAATAACCCAGACTCAAAAAGAGAAGCACCACATGTTCTCACTCATATGTGAGAGCTAGATTTATCATTATATATATATATATATATATATATATATATATATATATACACACACACATATATATATGTGTGTGTGTGTGTGTATAGTTATACACCTACATATAAACAAATGTACATCTCTAAAATTGGAAAATACAAGGGGACTAATGGTAGGGAAGAGGGGATCAGTGGGAGGGGGAGGGGGAAACAACACAGCAGGGTAAAGAGGGAGAGAACAAGTGCAAAATACAGGATGTAGCTCTATGAAAGTCCCACAATAAATTTCACAATATTGTATGTAATTTAAAAAAACATGGTAGACCTAATAAATGTCTACAATTATTGATATATGCTAATTAAAGCGTTTTTTGTATATTGTTTAAAAAGATAAAAATGTTAACAACTTGATTTTAATAATTGCACACTGCATGTATGAGGTGAATTATCACTTTGTGCCCCACAAATATGTATAATTAAAATACTAAAAAAAGATAGGCAAATAAAGAGATTTATTATGATAAATGGCTTATACAATTATGGAGGCCAATAAATCCCTCAACATGCCATCTGTGAGCTGGAGAATGAGGAAGCGCATGGCATAATGTAGTTCAAATCCCAAAGCCTGAGAGCCAAGGAAGCCAACGGTAGAACTACAAGCTCAGGGTCAAAGGCTTGAGTACTTAGGTAAAGCCTTGAAACTGCTGGCAGGAGCTGAGGTGGGCACTGCTGTTGAAAGACCCCAAAGCCCAGGAATTAGGAACTCCAATGTCCAAGGTCAGATCAAGGAGAGAGAGAACATCCCCTTCCTCTACCTTTTGGTTTTATTTGGGCTAGATGATGCTCCCCCCTGCCAAAGCTCCCCACACTGGTGAGGGCAGATCTTCTTTACTAAGTCCACTGATTCAAATCTAATCTTTTCTAAAAACACCCAATAGAATCACCCAGAAATAGTTTGACTTGCTATCTGGCTATCCTTTAGCCTAGTCAAGTTGATACATTAAATTAAACATCACATCTGCCTTGAATTTTATGTCCATTCAGACTGAACTGCTTGTACAGTACCTCAGACTCTCCTGATGAGCCCTTGCATGAGATGGTTACACTGCCTGGAATGCCTTTCTTCCATGAAATCACTTCACTGTCCACTGCTGGTGCAGAGGGACTTAGCTGAGACATTATCTCCTCTAGTAAATTTCTCTGACCCAAATGCTGCTTCTGTGAATTTTCATAATATCTTGGAATTACCCCTTGTTATGAGTTAAATTGTGTTCCACAAAAGATATGCTGAAGTCCTAATCCTTGGTACCTATGAATGTGACCTTATTTGGAAATTACATCTATGCATATCTTATCAAGCTAAGATGAGGTCATTAGAATGGGCCCTAATCCAATAAGACTAACATCTTTATAAAAGAAAGCACCATGTGAAAGCAGAGATATGCAGGGTGAATTTTATGATGATAGAGGCGAAGATTAGAGTATTCAGCCTCAAGACAGGAATATGAAAGATTGATGACTTATTATTAGCCACTAACATACCACTAAATACTAAAAAGAGGCAAGGAAAGATTCTATCCAGAGGAAGGGTGGCTCTGCTAACACTTTGATTTTAAACTTCTACTATCCAGAACTGTGAGAGAATAACTTTCTGTGGCTCTAAGCCACCCAGGTTGTGGGAATTTGTTACAACAGCTCTAGGGAACCAATACAGAGGTACCCTAGCACCAAAACTGCTCTGTGCTCAAACGTTTTGGTCCTTAGACAATATTTTAGTCCAGTGTACAACCACTTAGGGATGGGGTTTAGCTCAGTTGGTAGAGGCTACTCTGAGCTTCCTGAGGCCCTGGGCTCAAATGCTAGCACTGCAAAAATGATAGAAGCACCTGGTACCCCACTCCTGACACAGTCTCAAATCAACCTGCCATCGATAACCCAATGTATAGCAGAGAAGCACTGACATAGTGCTGGGCATGGCACAGTGTTGAGGAGCTTTTTGTTCTATTGTACACAGGGTTACTATGAGTCGGATCTGACTTGATGGCCCCTAACAATAACAACAGCAACAACAACAGCACAACACTTTCTTGGCACTTGACCACTATGCTAAAACTTGGAGATACCATGCTTACCTGTGATGCTTCTGCATGAAACAAAGGAGAAAGCATCATTTTGTGTGTCAGTTCCAGCAGTCACAACCTGTCCCACTACTGTGTTCATGATCTTGTGGGGATTTTTGTTGTCAATATTTTTTGTTTTGTTTTAATGTACATACATATGTATAGCATAAGGTCATGTCATCATGGCACCCAAGAAACTTTCTAGTACTAAAACTGAAGGAAAGAGGAAACTAATAAGATCTATTGAATTTTACAAAGAACCGATTGCTAAGTATGTGAGTGGCATATGTGTGTCTGAATTAGCCATTCAGTATGGTGCAGAATAAATCCATCTAACCTTATTTCTTATGAAAAAAGTCCTGAGCCCTTGAGCTGAATATCACTTGACAACTTTCCAGAACACATTGTGGTTGAGGGCTGAGGTACCACTGTACTCTTATTGTGGTATGTATCTCTCTCTGTTGAACAGTTTAGGCAATTTTGCTTGTCTTCTTCCATCCTCCTTGAAAAGTGATATTGAGTCTTGTTGTTGCTGTTGCTGTTAGGTGCCATCGAGTCAGTATCCAACTCATAGCGACCCTCATAGGGTTTTCAATGGCTGACTGTTTTGGGATTGCCTTGGGAGTGGATTGCCAGGTTCTTCTCCCATGTTTGCGGTGCTGGGAATTGAACTCGGGACCTCAGAGACTGCAGCGCAGCGCTCTACCAACTGAGCCAAATCCCAGCCCTATTGAGTCTTAGATATCTTTGAAATCCAATGTATATATCAGTCCCTAGGACACAGTGGGGCTGAGATTTAGCTCAGTGGGTAGAGCACTGCGCTGCAGTCTCTGAGGCCCCGAGTTCAATTCCCAGCACCGCAAAAATGGGAGAAGGGCCTGGCAATCCACTCCCAAGGCAATCCTGAAGCACTCAGCCATTGAAAACCCTATGAGGGTCGCTATGAGTCGGATACCGACTCGATGGCACCCAACAACAACAACAACAACAACAACAACAACAAGGATACAGTGGTTGCTTAATAATTGGTGGTTGAATATAAATCATATGTTATAAAAATGAACTGGAATATTGTAATACAACTAGCAAAGTATGTGACATGGACAAGTCCTTGGTGAATGTCACTTGCCTTTCCTTTTACCACCCTAATATGTTAAAAATCCTCTTCTTTATATCCCTTCTCATCACATGACACAGTGCAATAGAGACTATTAAGTTTCCCCAACCATATTCTCCTGCTTCCCAGGCATTTAGGGGGAGGCTTATGAACTGGATTCTGGTCAGCATGCTATGGATAAAACTAATATTACCAAATCCCCTGCTTAACCCTCTGGGGGCTTCTTCCAATAGCATGGAAAACTTGGGGATCCAATAAACCAAACTAACAGCTAAAAGATAAAAATGACGACCCATGCAGGACACTACATGTGTGGGAAATAAACCTTTACTATATTATCCTCCAAGTTTTGGGGATTATTTATGACCATGGAAGAGCCTAGCCTATTTTTACTGCATATAAAACAATGTGGCCATGTGGGAGGTACTGAGAAGTGTCTATTGGTTGGCTAATTAAATTATCACAACAAACACAGATATCAGAGTATCCTCACTGAATAAAGAGTATTTGAGAAATACAGAGGTCTTTCTGTTTCCTCTTGGCAGTTTTAAAAAGTGTCTGGGGCTTGAATGTTTTGATTGTGGAGAAGTTATTCAGCCAAGACAGCTGCCTTGGTGAGCATGTCTCACTATGACAGAGGACTGATCTTTGCGCCTGGGGTTTAAAAGAAATTAGTTCAGCAGGACAAAACTAACTGAATGTGCCTGCTTTGTCTTTCTCTTCTCTCTGCAGGTGAAAGGTATGTAAAATTTATTTTATCAAGCATGTATTTGTAAGAAATGATTGTTATGTTGCAGCTCTTGCCATGAAGTTAATAAGGATACTTAATTAGGATGTTAAAATCTAAGCAACAGTAATTAACTGGAAATGTAAGTTTTAAAAAAAGTAACAGTAATTAACTGGAAGAAAAGTAAGTTTTAAAAAACTCAACGGAGCATCACCAATAAAAGACACAAAATGAACAGCTATTAAGTAGTAATACAATAAAAATTTCACAGTTCTCAGAGAATAGCTATTTGTTACTAAAATGAAAATCTAAGGTTAATGCACAGAGAAATAAACCTCCAGAAAATCTGAACAAGGGTACCAATGCCTAATTAGAGAATTGGATATACCTGATCTGACTGTGCATCAGTTGACTCCAGAGTAAGAAAAGGGACTGGCTGACCACAGTGGTTCATTAATGTCCAGAGGACAAGACTCATCAGCATTCATATAGTTCACTCCAGAAAGGCAAGTGTGAGTATACCATGTTGAGTGTTCACTCTTAGGTATAGGGTGAAGAGTGCTGTAGCAATGCCATCAATCCAACCATTTTTTCTAATGGATTTATTCTCCCACATACATAGATGACTATTCTGTATATTTTCTTCTCCAACACCTCCTCTCCAATCTCTTGTTCAGCCAATGACAATGCTTTACTTATAACATATATACCTCCATGTATCTGTCAATTTGGTATAGTGTGGGGGCTTGCATGTTGTGATGCTGAAAGCTATGGCACTGGTTTTATAGATACCAGCAGGGTCACCCATGGTAGACATGTTTCAGCTAAGCTTCTAGATTAAGACAGACTAGAGAAAAGGACATGGCTAATTCATTCCTAAAACAATTAGCCACTAAAATCCCTATGAATAGCAGAGAAACACTGTCAGATATAGTGCTGGAAAATCAGCCCCTGAGCCGGGCGCAGTGGTGCACGCCTGTAATCCCAGTGGCTTGGGAGGTGGAGGCAGGAGGATCACAAATTAGAGACCAGATAGCAGTCTGTGTAACTTAGACCCTGTCTCAAAAAAAAAAAAAAAAAAAAAAAAAAAAAAAAAAAAAAAAAAAAAAAAAAAAAAAAAAAAAAAAAAAAAAAAAAAAAAAAAAAAAAAAAAAAAAAAAAAAAAAAAAAAAAAAAAAAAAAAAAAAAAGAAAGAAAAGAAAAGAAAAAAAAAAAAGAAAAGAAAAAAGAGAACAAGAAGAAAAAAAAGAAAATCAGCCCCGACCCCCCCACCCCGGTTG
>VMDO01002718.1:71453-76906 GCA_007922755.1 Pedetes capensis | reverse complement strand
AAACATACATTAATAATTGGAATGTGGGGTGTAGGTAGTATGAATAGAGGAAAATAAGAAATCATCCAAAGGGAAACAGAGCACATAAACATCAACATTCTAGGTATCAGTGAGCAAAATGGACTGGAATGGGCCATTTTGATTCAGATAATCAGATGGTCAACTATGCTAGGAATGGCAGATTAAAGAGAAATGGGGCTGCATTCATCATCAAAAAAGACACTTCAAGATCTGTCCTGAAGTACAATACTGTCAGTGATAGAATAATATCCATATGCCTACAAGAAAGGCCAGGTAATATGACTGTTATTCAAACTTATGCACCCACCACTAAGGCTACAAATGAAGACAGGGAAGATTTTTACCGGCATCTGCAATCTGAAATAGACTGAACATGTCATAAGGATGTACTGATAATTACTGGTGACTGGAATAAAAAAGTTGGAAACAAAGAAGAAGGCTCAGTAGTTGGAAAATATGGCCTTGATGACAGAAAAAAAAATGCTGGAGATCAAAAGATAGAATGTTTTCAGACCAATGACCTTTTCATTGCAAATATATTTTTTAACCAACATAAATGGAGACCATATACATGGAAGTTACCAGATGGAACATACAGGAACCATATTGACTACATTTGTGGAGAGGAAAAATCTCAATATCAAAAGTCAGAACAAGACCAGTTGCTAACTGTGGATCAGACCATCAACTGCTCATATGCAGATTCAAACTGAAAGAAATTGAAGAAAAGTAGAACAAGTGTATGAGAGCAAAGGTATGAGCTTGAGTTTATCTTACCTGAGTTCAGAGACTACTTCCAGAACAGTTTTAATGTGTTAGACAAATTGTGGTATGGCATCAAAGACAGCAATCATGACAAAAGCAAAAGCGTATTGAAAAGCCTGGAAAATAAAAAAAGACCTAATTACACATCAACAGAGATTCTGAATCTTGCTCTGGAAACTCAAGCAGCAAGAGGAAGTCATGACAAAGTTAAAGAACACAAGATTTCAAATGGCAGCTTGAGAAGACAGAATCAAATATAATGACATATGCAAAGAGCTGTAGACAGAAAACCAAAGGGGAAGAAAACATTCAGTTTTCCTCAAGCTTAAGTATCTGAAGAAAATATTCAAGCCTTTAGTGGCAATAGTAAAGGATTCTACAGTGAAAATACTAAATGATGTGAGAAACATAAAAAGAAGATGGAAGGAATACACAGTCATATACCAAAAATAACCGGTGGATGATCAATCATTTCAAGAGGCTGCATATGATCACTGGTACTGTAGGACAAAGTGGAAGCTGCCTTGAAGGCACTGGAGAAACACAAGGCTCCAGGAATTGATGGAATACCAATAGAGATGTTTCAACAAACAGATGCAGCACTGGAGGTGCTAACTTGTTTATGTCAAGAGATTTGGAAAACAGTTACCTGGCCAACTGACTGGAAGAGATCGGTATTTACACCTAATCCCAAGAAGGGGGATCCAATCAAATGTGGAAATTATCACACAATACCATTAATATCACAGCCAGGTAAAATTTTGCTAATAATCTTTCAAAATTGACTGCAGTATATTGACAGGGAACTGCCAGAAAATGAGCTGGATTCAGAAGAGGACATGGAACCAAGGACATCATTGCTGATGTCAGATGGATATTATCCAAAAGTAGAAAATACTAGAAAGATGTCTCTCTATGTTTTATTGACTATGCAAAGACATTTGACTGTGTGGATTATAACAAATTATGGATAATATTTCAAAGAATGGGAATACTAGAGCACCTAATTATACTCATGAGGAACCTATACATGAACCAGGAGGCAGTTTTTTTTTATTATTATTTTTTAATAGAATAAGGAAACACTGCATGGTTTAAAGTTGAGAAAGGTGTGCATCAGGGTTATATACTTTCACCATATCTTTTCAGTTTCTAGGCTGAGCAAATAATCTGAGAAGCTGGACTTGATGAAGTAGAACATGGCATCAGGGTTGGAGGATGACTCATTAACAACCTGTATTACGCAAATGACACAACTCTGCTTGCTGAAAGTGAAGAGGATTTGAAACATTTACTGATGGAGATCAAAGAACACAGCCTTCAGTATGGATTGTGCTTCAACATCAATGAAACAAAAATCCTTACAACTGGATCAGTATGCAACTTCATAATAAATGGAGAAAGGATTGAGGTTCTCCAATATTTTGCTTTACTTAGTTCTACAATCAACACCTATGAAAGAAGCAGTCAAGAGATCAAAAGATGCATTGTGAAAACTTGTTACAAAAGACCTCTTTAAACTGTTGAAAATAAAGGCATCATATTGAAGGTGAAGGTGCATCTGAATCATGCAATGGTCTTTTCAACTGTATCATATATTTGTGAAAGCTGGACGTTTAATAAGGGAGACAGGAGAAGAACTGATGCTTTTGAATTCTGGTACTGGGGATAAATATTGAATATACCATGGACTGCCAAAAGAACCAACAGATCAATCCTAGAAGTAAAGGCAGAGTGCTTCTTGGAACCAAGAATGGCTAGACTGTGTTTATGTATTTTGGACATGTTGTCAGAAGACACCAATCCCCAGAGAAGGACATCATTTATGGGTGAGTGACAGGTTAACATAAAAAAGAAGACCCTCAATTAGATGGATTAACACAGTATCTTCAATAATGGGCTTATGCCCATTAAATATTGTGTTCTTGACAGAGAATTGTGGAGTGTTTTGCTCTATTGTACATAAGTTTGCTATAAGTTGGACCCAACTCCATGGCACCTAACAATAACAGCAACAAACACATATGCATTTCATTAAAAAGCACATTTCACTTGTATGCATATGAGTCTATGTGAAATTTTCTAAGAAGATTCAAAGATTTCCCTAAAGTGGCCTCATTTTTCAAAAGCATTAAGAATTAATTTCTTAGAATAATTTTAATGGTTTCTACAGTTCAGCTAGAAGTATCATCAGAGAACTAAACAATGTCCCCACTTAGGCGGTTAGTTGATCATTCATATAGAGAAGGATTCTAAAACTTTGTGGTGTAAGGAAACCCCTTGAATACTCTGATATAAGCAGAAATTTCTGAGCTACTGAATTTCAGATACAGTAAATCAAGATTGTTGTTGTTCTCCTTAGGTGCCGTCGAGTCAAGTCCGACTCATAGCGACCCTATGTACAGCAAATCGAAACACTTCCTGATTCTGTCTCAGGCACAGAATCTTATTTATGTTTAAGGCCATTGTTGCAGACACTGTGTCAATCCATCTGGTGGAGGGTTTTCCTCTTTTGCGTTGACCTGCCACTCTCCCAAACATGATGTCCTTCTCCAGAGATTGATCTCTTCTGACATCATGTCCGAAATATGTAAGACACACTTTAACCATTCTTGCTTCCAAGGAGCACTCTGGTTGCACTTCTTCTAAGACAGATTTGTTGGTTCTTTTGGCAGTCCATGGTATATTCAATAGATGTCTCCAGCACCACAATTCAAAAGCATCAATTATTTTTCGGTCTCTCTTGTTCAATGTCCAGCTTTCACAACCATATAATGCCACTGAAAATACCATGGCATGAGTCAGACGTACCTTCGTCTTCAATGTGACATCTTTGCTTTTCAATACTCTAAAGAGATCTTTTGCCACAGCTTTTCCTAGAGAAATGCGTCTTTTGATTTCTTGACTGCTGCTCAGTGGGTGTTGATTATAGAGCCAAGCAAAGGAAAATCTTGGACAATCTCAATCTTTTCTCCATTTATTGTGAAGTTTCACGCTGACCCAGACGTAAGGATTTTTGTTTTGTTGATGTTTAGTCCCAACCCATATTGAAGGCTATGATCTTTGACCTTCATCAGTAAATGTTTTAAATCCTCTTCACTTTCAGCAAGCAGAGTTGTGTCATCTGCATAACGCGGATTCTTAATGAGTCTTCCTCCAATCTTGATGCCACATTCTTCCTCATACAGTCCAGCTTCTTGGATTATTGCTCAGCATATAAACTGAAGAGATAGGGTGAAAGTATATAGCCCTGACACACACCTTTCTCAACTTTAAACCAGGCATTGTTTCCTTGTTCTATTCGAACAACTGCCTCTTGGTTGATGTACAGGTTTCTCATGGGCACAATTAGGTGTTCTGGTATTCCCAATTTCTGAAGTGTTATCCATAATTTGTTATGATCCACACAATCAACTGCCTTTCCATAGTCAACAAAACATAGACATCTTTTTGATATTCTCTGCTTTCAGCTAATATCCACCTGACATCAGTAATGATGTCCCTGGTTCCCTGCCCTCTTCTGAATCATGCTTGATCTTCTGGTAATTCCCTTCTATACACTGCTGCAGTCGTTTCTGAATGATCTTTAGTAGAATTTTGCTGGTGTGTGATAGTAATGATATTGTCTGATAGTTTGCACATTCAGTTGGATCCCCTTTTTTGGGAATAGGTACAAATATGGATCTCTTCCAGTCAGTTGGCAAAGTAGCTGTTTTCTAAACCTGTTGGCACAAACATGTTAACACCTCCAGCACTGCATCTGTTTGTTGAAACATCTCTATTGGTATCCCATCAATTCCTGGAGCCTTGTGTTTCGCCAGTTCTTTCAAGGCAGCTCCACTTCGTCCTTCAACACCATTGGTTCCTCTTCATATGTAACCTCTTGGAATGGCTGGTCATCTACCATTTCTTTCTTGTATAATGACTGTGTATTCTTCCCATCTTCTTTTGATGTTTCCTGCATCATTTAATATTTTCTCTGTAGAATCTTTCACTACTGCCACTCGAGGCTTGAATTTTTTCTTCACTTCCTTAAGCTTGAGAAACACAGAGCGTGTTCCTCCCTTTTGGTTTTCTGCCTCCAACTCCTTGCATATGTTATTATAATATTTGTTTTTGTCTTCTCGAGATGCCTTCTGAAATCTTGTTTAGTTCCTTAACTTCATCATGTTTTCCTTTTGCTTTAACTGCTCAACATTCAAGGGCAAGGTCCAGTGTCTCTTTTGACATGTAATTTGGTCTTTTCTCTTTTCCTTGTCTTTTTAAGAACTTTTTGCTTCCTTCTTGAATGATATCTTTGATGTCATGCCACAACTCTTCTGGTCTCCTATCATTTGTGTCTAATGCATTAAACCTATTTTTGAGGTGGTCTCTGAACTCAGGTGCGATATACTCAGGTGCGATATACTCAAGGTCATACCGTGGCTTTCGGATACTTATTCTAATTCTCTTTAGCTTCAGTTTGAACTTGCATAGGAAAAGTTGATGGTCTGATCCACAGTCAGCACCTGGTCTTGTTTTGACATTTTTACAGAGTTTTTCCATGGTCTCTTTCCACAAATGTAGTCAATTTGATTCCTGTATGTTCTGTCTGGTGAAGTCCATGTGTATAGTCTCCATTTATGATGTTGAAAAAATGTATTTGTAATGAAAAGGTCATTGGTCTG
>VMDO01002718.1:16453-66453 GCA_007922755.1 Pedetes capensis | reverse complement strand
TATGATTATTTCTGAAGCCATGACCTGTCTACTCTACTACTTGACTCCTTAGAGGAAAGAGTTCATTTTTCTATCTGTTAAGATTTACCTCACTGTCAAAGAGGATGAGTTCTTGCCCCCCTATAAATTGGCATTTTCCAGGGTATTGTCAATGGAACACAAATCCTAAGAGATCTTCCATGAAAAAGGGATTCTATGACTAGGTAGCCTGCAGTGGTAGCCCTGTGGCATCCGATCCCGTCAGCTCTCGGAAGCTAAGCAGGGTCAGGCCTGGTTAGTACCTGGATGGGAGACCGCCTGGGAACACCAGAAGCTGTAGGCTTGGGAGAAGGACCTGGCAACCCCCTCCCAAAAATCAATCTGCCATTGAAAACCCTATGCACAGCAAAGAAGCACTGACAATAGTGTTTCCCCTGTGGTACAGAGGGTCGCTATGAGTTGGATACGGACTCGATGGCACCTAACAACAACAACAACAATGACTAGGTAAATTAGGAAATAGGAAGGATCCCAATGTATATTTAGAAGGCCTTGAGAATTTACTTGTACTTGAAACATTTGTTCTATCTATATCTACTAGTTTAAAGAATGTCACAAGAAGCCTTGCTTTAGCCTCGTTGAGATGTCTATGCCTAGATGCTTAATAAAAAACCAAACCAAATCAAACAAAACCTTAAGTATTATGGAGGAAACCAAGGAGCATTACCCCGAGAGCCAAATAGAAGACTCATATACTTGTGAAGAATCTTCAATTTAATAACCAATTCCTCCACTCCTCTCCCCTCTCAACTATGTCCTATCTCCACTTGGACTTTCAATTCTGATCTTTTTTCTTTCCCTCTGATCTGACCTCTTCAGCAGGGGCAGAGTATCCTTGTTACCATTGCTTTGTTTTAGAGCCTTCATTTCCACATTTTACCTTCTGCACTTGATTTTCCTAACCAACTTCATTTTCTACCCTACATCCAGAAATCTTTCTAAAATCCTAAATCTTAAAAAATAAATCTACTTGTACCAATTTTTGTTCTAACCCTCTATTATCTTTTTGCTGCTTATTATTGTTGTCATTGTTGTTAGGTGCCATGGAGTCGGTACCCAACTCATAGCAACCCTACGTACAACAGGTAAAACCGTATTGTTACTGCTTCTTTGCTATTAATAGGGTTTTCAATGGTAGATTGTTTTTTGGGAGTGGGTTGCCAGGTCCTTCTCCCACCTTCTTATTATTAGATGAAGTTAAAACCATTTAGCTGGCACATGAAAACCTCAGTCTTGTTCTGGCACATATCTTGGTACTCTCCAAGCTGAATGCAATGTTGTTTCCAAGCATTCCAGGCCCTTCATGACTCCCTACATGGTGTTGCCTCTGCCTAGAATGTTCTGTTCCTTTCTCTTTCTTTCTTTCTTTCTTCCTTCCTTTCTTTCTTCCTTCCTTTCTTTCTTTCTTTCTTTCTTTCTTTCTTTCTTTCTTTTTGCACAGCAAATTTCATTTTTCCTTCATATCAGTTTGATTATCACCTCCTTGTGAAAATCTTTCCCAATTATTATTATTATTATTATTATTATTATTATTATTAGACAAGTCTCACTATGTAGCCAGGCTGGTCTTAAACTTGACATCTTCCTGCCTCAGCCTCCCAAGTGCTGGGATTATAGGTGTCAGCCACCAAACGTGGCTTCTTCTTTAGCTTTTTGAGGCAATGTTTTGCTACTTTCTTTTCAATGCTCTTACAAAGATTCTTTTCTCTAAAAGTTACCAGTTTTAAATTTCATTGCTTTCTTACTTCTCATCCTCAAAAGACTCTACACTCCTTGAAAATAGAAAAATATCTATTTTTTCAGTATTATATGTAGTTGGTGGGCTGGGATTTAGTTCAGTGGGTAGAGCGCTGTGCTGCAATCTCTGAGGTCCCGAGTTCAACTCTCAGCACCCCAAAAATGGGAGAAGGGCCTGGCAATCCACTCCCAAGGCAATCCCGAAGCACTCAGCCATTGAAAACCCTATGAGGGTTGCTATGAGTTGGATACCGACTCGATGGCACCTAACAAGAACAACAACAAAAAACAACAATGTAGTTGGTATTCATTAAGGGTAGAAAACACTGAGAGCTCACCACAGGGCACTCTAGATACAAAGATTTAGCTGTAATAGCTATTCTGTTTTCACTCTTATGCTCCCTCATTTTGAAACCAAGGTTTACCACCCTCCAAACCTGTTGGATTTTCATGACTCTCCATGTTTCACCATTATTTCTTTAGGGTTCCTGCCCAAAGTGTGGTTGTCCATCATAATATTTCTTTGTTAATTTATAATTTCTTAAACTAAAGCTCATCATTTCTTATGCAAGTGTTTATGATTGGAAGCTTGCATTTTTGGTATAGGAGAAGCCTTCCATTTTTTTCTTTTTCAGAGGCATCTAAGCTGTTTGTGAAGAACTTGAAATTCAGTGAATTGGGCACAGTTTTCCTTCATAATGATGGTCTTTTCATTGCTGATTTTGAAAACACTTGGGAAGATAATGGTTCTCAAAATGCGGTCCTTAGACTAGGGAACTGAGAAACCAACAATTTCCTTGGCCCCATCTCTGACTTACAGAATCAGAAACTCTAGACTAAGATTGTGTAAATTGTTCTGACAGCCCTCTGGGCAACCCTGGTACATGCCAAGTTTGGGAACTACTGTTGTAAAAGCTCAGGCTCTGGAATTAGGCTACTTGGATTCAAATCCTAGTTCGCTTCTGTACTTTGTATACTCCTTGTGCTCCATTTTGTACCATCCTTTCACTCCAGCTGTTGCTGTGGTAACTATCCTGACCATATTTTTGCTCCGCTATACTTGTATTTCTTGTTTTCTGCTCCATCATCCCCACAAGAAACATGTTCAACATTCTCATGTATATACAAATTTGAAATTGCAGAACAGCTAACCACTTGTGGGGAAACCTTTGGTCAAGGGAGATGGAATCAGTTGTTGAATAGCCCCATCTCTGTCCCTTGAGGACAGCTCTTCAGAGTCCTGGATGGATTATGGACCTTAGTCCACTCAGCAATCATATTGGTTACACAGTTTATATTGACTTTTTCTTCTTCACTTGTCTCAGTCCTAAATTTCTGTTCATGGGATCACTTCCGAAAAGTTAACTACTTGGCAGGGAAGCCCAAAGTCACAGCTTTAAAGGAATCCAAGAGGAAAACATCAGGTGAGTCTCTTCACTTCTCCAAATAAGCCTCAACTAAGTGGCTGCCTTTACCAGATTAGATGTTCAATGTGATAATGAAGGTAAAGTGCTTAGAACATCATCTAGAACAAAGTAAATATCAACAAAAGGATTACTATAATTCCTGTCTTCCATGAATTTTTCATATTTTTTCTCGGACACCAATTTTTATTTCTTATATTACATGCTGTTGTAGTTACGTGCTGTTGAGTAGGTATCCAACTCATAGCAACCCTACGTACAGTAGATGAAACAGTATTGTTAGTGCTTCTCTGTTATTCATAGGGTTTTCAATGGCTGAATGGTTTTTGTTTTTTTTTTTTTGGCGGGGGGGAGGGGTGGGGCGGGTTGGGAATGGGTTGCCAGGTCCTTTTCCCAGGCCTACAGCCCCTGGTGTTCTGAGGCAGTCTTTCATACAAGTACATCCAGGCCTGACCCTGCTTAGCTTTTGAGATCTGACAGGATGGGACACCAAAGTTATATGGCTACAGGCCACATTACGTGTAGAGAGCCTAAAATCTCCAGAAATTGTTTTTTTTTTTTCTGAAAAGATATTAGGGGTGTGTGTGTGTGTGTGTGTGTGTGTGTGTGTGTGTGGTACTTTGAAGTTGAACCCAGGGCATCACACATACTTTGCTATTGCTCTACCACTGAGTTGCACCCCAGCCCATTCTTTATTACTTATTTGAGTCAGGGTCTTGCTAAGCTATGCAGGCTCCTTCTGGCTTCAAACTCTCAATCTTCTTTGCCTCAGCCTCCTGAGTTGCTGAGATTACAGCATGCACAACCTTCCCTAAGAGATCAGCTTTAAGGCCAAATCCCATCAGTTTTTCTTTGATCCTCAGAAGAACTAAAATTGAAATTGAAAGATTATCATTTAGAGTTGTAGAGCACTGAACTAAAATTTTGACTGTTTAATGTAAAATTGTTATTGTTGTTAGTACTATGGATTTGACTCTAATTCATAGTACAACAGAACAAAACACTAGCCAACACTGTGCCATGCCAGGCACTATTGTCAGTACTTCTATTCTAGGTTTTTAAATGGCTGTTTCCGCATTGTTTTGGGAGTGGGCTGCTAGGTCCTTCTCCCGTTTTTTTTTTTTTGCAGTGGTGGGGATTGAACCCACGGTTGCAAAGAGTACAGAGCAGCAGTCTAGCCACTGAGCCAAGCCCTATGGTCTTTGATAGTCTAGTCCAAACCTACATATGCAGTCTTTTTTTTCATACTACTTCAAATTCTGTTTTTCATAATTCTTCATTTTCTCTTACACCAGATGCCTGAATGTTGAATGTTCATTCTTCCTCATCCAGCCTAATACTTCTCCCAGATACTTTCATTTAAGATCTTTTTTTTTTTTTTGTGCAATGCAATCTGTTTATTAATTTTACTGGATTTTGTAGTTCCTGGAGACCAGTAAAATCTGAGCACTTAGACATAATAGTGCAAAAATTACAAATTAAGTCTATAACTTAATGATTTCACCTCAGAAATTAATATATGCTTAAGTAATGACTATGTAAAATAAAAAGGCACTATAGCAGCATAAATGTACAAATCTCCAAAAGTTTATCTGTGTCAGTTTGGTACATTTTAAAATGGTACACTATTATTTTAAAAGGGAGCAGGATGGTCAGCCCACTCCTGAAACAATCTCAAAACAATTAGCCATTGAAAACTCTATGAACAGCAGAGAAACACTGATATAGTGCCAGTCATAGCACAGTGTCAGGTGGTGTTTCGTTCTGTTGTAAATAGGGTTGCTATTAATTGGACATGACTCAAGGGCACCTAACAACATTATTTTGAAGAGAAAAATAATCAGGGTTAGAAAACTGTAGAAATCTATGTAAATGAGAGACAGGATCTTTCAGGAAGTATTCTATTACTTATGACTCCCTCATAATGGCTTTGTGACCTAATAATTCTTCATATGTTGAGGAACCACCCTACTTAAACCCTTGTACTTTGAAATAAACTATGAAACTGTGATGGTAACTTAGTAAAAACAATGTAATAGGATTTAAATAAAATCTGAAATTTCACTAACAAATCAACCACTTTAAAGAATATTTTCTTCATTTCTAAGATTTAAAGAGTCTGAAATCCTACAGCTTCCTAAAACATGTTATATTTAAGGAGACTAGAATAAATGGTGTGTGTAGAAATCTAAACAAACAAATCCATAGCAACTTTCAAATCCATATGCATGCATGCAGGCATATAGGCACAAACAGATAACATCAACCTAGATACTCACTTTTTCAAATTTTTTATTTGTGGAAAAATAAACATAACATAAAATTTACCAAATTTGCCATCTGAAATTGTGTGTGGTGCAGGGGATGGAACCCAGAGCCTTGTACATACTGGGCAAGTGTGCTACCACTGTGCTATATCCCAGACACAGCTGAACCATTTTTAAGTGTGCACTGCAGGGGTATTCAACATTCAGGACATTTAAGACATTCTATCCTCAAGTCCCCTCATCTGGAACATTTTCCCCCTTCCTTCTCAAATTATAGCTTTCTTAGTTCTCCATTGCTACAATCGCCAACTACTCCAGCTCAGTGTCGGGGAACTGAGACAGACCAACAACAATGACAAGAGGTCTTTTGGATGTGGGGAAGGTAGAATAACTTATCCTCTGTCATTCTGATTTTACACAGACATTCAGTTTAACAGCAGCAGTGAACATAAGAAATGGTTGCTCAACAAACAAAAACATCTCAAGGAAAGCTCCCTGAACTGAAGAACTTTTCAGCTCTTGCTCTCATTCTAACTCTACTCACCTAAGACCGTTCTTTAAGCAGAATAGCTGTCTGTATTTAATTTGAGAAGACGTTAAAGCCACAGTTTTCTTCTTTCTTTACAGAGGAGGAAAAAAGTTAAAATGCACAATTTCTTGGCTCTCTATCCATGCTCACTTAGGTCACTGGACCTCAGTGCCATCCAAAGTTCAGGTGATTTATTTACAGGGCAAGAACTATAGCAGCTTACAACTTACTGGTGCTTCTTAAGATAAGCTAGTGCCAGTTATTATGTACAGAGTTAACTCCATATTAAACCAAGACTGAAGAAAAAGGAAGGATAAATAATCAAATTTACATGTAACTCTCATTCATGGCCACTTCGTTTTGGTAATGGCTTTAATGCCTTGCTTAGAGAGATAACTGATGATTGCTTCAGTCTTAAGGCCAAATATTTATAATTCATGAGCACTTATAATTTACAATCTTTCTTCTTCCAAAAGTAATTTCAACTATCTTGCAACAAAAATAAATTTATTTCTACATGGAGTTTAAAATCAATAAGTAAATGAGATCAAATAATTTAGAGTAAAGTCCCAAGTCTCCAAAGACTTCACTGAGAGCATAAAAGTTTCCCCACATGAATTTGGATGACCTCTCTAAAAACAATTGACACTTCTGGGATTTTGGTTGACCCCCAGCCTCAATAAGATGATCTCTCCATAGAGAGTCTCTCTTCACTTAGTTCACTTGAGAAATTAATGGAAACTGAACAAAATGTAAGAAATTAAAGCAAGATCAGCTAATGCCAGTCATTATGTACAAAGTTAACTACATACTAAACCAAGACTGAAGAAAAAGGAAGGATAAATAATCAAATTCACATAGAACTCTCATTGTAATAAAAGGAGAAAACACCTTATATTCAGGACAGATGAACTTTCTTCCTAATGCTAAGTTTTGGATAAACATAATGAATCCAAATAACAAGCATCATATTATTTTTTTTCTTTATTTATAAATGTGGATGTGATACAGAGTAATAAGTCTTTTGCTGTATCCATCATGTACCTACTAAATCATTTTTGCTTAGACATTCATCAACTTACATATTTTACAACTTTTAATGACAGAGCACTTATCCATCTGGCTCATAATGGAGGTCTCACTGAAACTTCTAACTTTCCTTTCATTTAGGCTCTTGAATTTGTCCTCCAGTTTATCTATCAGTTCTTGATTTAAGGTTTTTTGTTGTTGTTGTTGGCGGTGGTGGTGTGTTTTTTTTTGTTGTTATTGTTGTTTTAACTTAAATCACACTTCAATTCTGCTGTCACTACCAGAGATAGCCTTCTGTTTTCTTTTTTTAACACCTTAACTAGTGTTGTTGCTAAGTGTGATTGAGTTGGGTTTGACTGATATTGACCCTACGTACAACAGAATGAAACACTGTCTGACACTGTGCCATGCACATGATTTTTTATGTTTAAGCCCATTGGTATAACCACTATATCAATCCATCTAGTAGAGGGTCTTCCTTTTTTTGATGATGTGCCAATCTCCCAAACATGATGTCCTTCTCCAGGGATTGGTCTCTCCCAACAATGTGTCCAAAATACATAAGATACAGTCTAGCCATCCTTGCTTCCCAGGAGCACTCTGGTTGCACTTCTAAGATGGATCTGTTGCTTCTTTTGGTAATGCATGGTATATTCAATATTCATTTCCAGTACCATAATTCAAAAGCACCAGTTATTTTCCTGTCTCCTTTATCAGCTTTCACAAGCATATTATGTGACTGAAAATACCATGGTATGAGTCAGGTACACATTTTTCTTCAATGTGACATCTTTACTTTTTAACACTTTAAAGAAGTCTTTTGCAATACCTTTTCCCAATGCAATGTGTCTTTTGATTTCTTGACTGCTGCTTCCCTGGGTGTTGACTGTAAAACTCACTAAAGCAAAATCTTGGACAACCTCAATCTTTTCTCCATTTATCATGAAGTTGCTTACAGAAACAATTGTAAGGATTTTTGTTTTGTTGATGTTGATGTGCAATCCATATTGAAGGCTATGTTCTTTGGTCATCATCAGCAAGTGTTTCAAATCCTCTTCACTTTCAGCAAACCGAGTTGTGCCATCTGCATATTGCAGGTTGTTAATGAGTCTTCCTCAAATCCTGATGCCATGTTCTTCTTCATAAAGTTCAGCTTCTCAGATTATTTGCTCAACATAGAGACTAGAAAGATATGGTGGAAGGATACAGCTCTGATGCACATCTTTCCTGACTTTAAGCAGTGATTCCTTATTCTGTTTTAACAACTGCCTTTTTGTCCATGTAGAGATTCCTCCTGAGTACAATTATGTGCTCTTGTGTTCCCTTTCCTCACAATGCTATCCATAATTTGTTGTGATCCACACAGTCAAATGCCTTTGCATAGTCAATAAAACAGACAGACATCTTTCTGGTATTCTCTGCTTTTATAGGGTTTTTAATGGCTGATTGTTTTGGGAGTAGGTTGCTGGGTTCGTCTCCCTAGTCTGTCACAGTCTGGAAGCTCAGCTGAAACCTGCCCACCATGGGTAACTCTGCTGGTGTCTGAATACCAGTGTCATAGATTTCAGCATCACGGCAACATGCAAGCCCCCACAGTATGGCAAACTGACAGGAGGGGGCCTTAACTGGAAGTGGCTAGTAAATGTTTAAACAACCTGCCTTTTGGAAGGAAGTGAGAGAAAAGCAATGATTGGTAGTGTTTGATGGTTTCCTTGGTGTAAATTGTCACACTATCAGCAATTTCAAGCTACCAACAGGATATCACTGAATCTGAAATTGAGAAGATATGTGTGAAATTGACTTTTGTGAGCCTAAGTGATGCAGCTCTAGTATCCCACTGGCTTAAAGTTTAATTTCCCCCTTTCTTTCATTTTCCTTCTATTTCTTTTCTGTTTTTAATGTTTAACTATAACCAAAATTTATTTAATAAAAATTTAATAGGAAATTGCACATGACCCAATATTTATATCATAGTCATACAGTCCCTTTAGAGAGGGGACATGGATTTCTCTGGTGAGCAGCCATAAAATTTGTTCCAAGGCTTCTAACATGATGATACTATTTCTTTGTATTACCACCACTCTAGTATTGTTCTATTGCCCACTAATTGCCCTTCTAATACACTTATTATCACAAGATTCATAAAAGGATCAAATGCCTAGAGTATTCCTTAGACATGTCTGCCCCCATTTATTTTCAATGATTTCAGCTTGGGAGGGGGAAGATGAACTTTGCTCATGGTGTCTGTCTATTTGGCAGGCTCATAGCTGTTTTGAAACAGAGTTTTTTTCTGATTTGTCTCTTTTGGAAGAACAGCTACACCACATATCACCTAATTGGCCAAAGTCAAAACCGCCCAAAATTCCCTTGAAAATTAACAAACCATTTTATACAAGTCAGGACTACACAAAAGAATGAAACTGGATGTTGAGGACTATAATTGGTTCCTTCTACTTTTTCATTATATTTGCTCACTGACCTTATTTTCTTATTGCTTATTTTATTTATTTTTTCATTATCTTTATTTGGTAGGAATATATTCAATATGTACAAGGAGGCCTTTTCACATAATTAGAATAGTACTTTTTTGTCTTTTGTTTTCACCTTTTTTGGTAAATGTTGGTGGGGTGCAGAGTAACACAGCATTGGCTTTTTCCATTATGCAACTATTATATTACTTTTGGTTACTTTTATCAGCTTACAAGTTTTATGGAACCCTTTGACTAATAAGTAGTAAAACTCATATGCATATTTTAGGTTATGTTCCCCTATTTTTCCCATATGCTCATGAAGTTCCATCATTTACTTTGAGATTATCCTCTTTCCCTTTATCCCTTCACATTGTTTCTCCTCCTCTTCCTGACACTCACAATCTTCATGTCCCTTTGCTAGTCCCTTCTCTCCTTCTTTCTTTTCTACTTATATTTTCCCTTCTTTGCTAAGTTTAATTGTGCATTTTTATATATCAACTTATGTGTAGGATTTTTTTCTTCCTTTAAGATTCAGCTCCCACATAAGTGAGAACATATATTATTTTTCTTTTTAAGTTTGTGTTAATTCACTTAAGATGATATTCTCCAGTTCCATCCATTTTGCTGCAAATGACATTATTTCATTTTTTCATTGCTGAGTAATATTCCATTGTATACCATAGTTTTTTATCCATTCTTCTTCTGTTGATGGGCATCTTGGTTGGCTCCATATCCTTGCTGTTGTGAAGAGTGCTACATTGAATATAGAGATGCAGGTGTCTCTGTGGTATGATGACTTGTCTCCTTTTGAGTATATTCCCAGGGGTGACATATCTGGGTTGTATGGCAGTTCTACTTTTAGTCTTCTGAGGTATCTCCATATTGATTTCCAAAGTGATTGAACCAATTTATAGTCTCACCAACAGTGTAAAAGGGGTCCTTTTTTCCATATCCTGGCCAGCTTATTTCTTGATAGTTGTTAAATTAACACCATTTTCTACATTTCTCCTGACATTGCCATTTTGGGCTACTTTATTTATTTTTTTCCATTTGGATTGCTTCCTTCATATTTCTTTTTCTAACCTTGCCACCTTCTAATCTCTTTTCTGTATTGCCTTCTTGGTCACAGTATAACCTTGGTTAAAACTCTTAGCAGTATCCTTTGTGATTGTGGTTCAACCTACATTTTCAGCTTTATCTTCTCCCTATCTCTTAATCTATGCTCCAGCTAAGATGAGACATTTACATTCCCCCCTCCCAATGTTGTGTTCTGTCATACCTCAGAGCCTTTGCACAAGGAGTTCCTTTCCTGGAATATTCCCTTCCATTTTAAATTTAATTTAATTTTATTTTTTTACATTCCTAACTCCTATATATTTTTAGGCTATCATTTACATGCTTCTGCCTTTTAGAAGACTCTCTGTCCTTCTCCATGATTTTGTTTGTTAATTATCTGTTCTCTTAGCACCTTGTTCTCTAAACTAAAAATGATACTTGTACCTCTTATAGTTTGGCAAGAAAGAGATGGCATATTACAACTGGGCAATTTGAGAAGAGCTTAATAAAGCAAAGGAATAGGCAGGTTTAGGGGAAATAATAGGAATAGTTCAGAACTCTCATGTTAGTAGCCTCAGAAATTTACCATTCTAAGCCAAATGACGGAAAGGAAAAGAGCAGTTAACATAACTCAGAGAGAGTACCTGGTGGGAAGGGCCACTTTATGAAGACTATGGCCTTTGGTAGAAACATCCATAGCAACTTGACAATGAGGGAGCCTAGGAAGTACATACTCCAATTTTATATGCTTTATGCCCTCCAATCTACTTCCAATGACTCCAATTGGCAAGAGCCAGCCTGAAGACAAAAGGCAAATAAAGAAGTTATAATTCATACATTTAATTCATAAAGGTCAGCTTCCTATGTCATAGAAAAGGATTGAAAGAAATAGGGTATGGCTCTGGAAGGACAAACATGATAGTCAGCACATCTTATGACCATTTAATGAACACATGCTTTATTTAACAAATGGTATTCCTACTTCATAAAAGAGCATATCTATCCATCTATCTATCTATATCCATTTTACAGGTGAGAACACTGAGGCGTGGCTAGTTAGGATAGCTAATAGGTATGTTATGGTTTCAATCTTCAATGTTTCCCAAAAGCTCATGTGTTGAAGGCTTGGTCCCCAGCTGATGGTGCCATGGAAGATGGGGAAAACTTTATAAGGTGGAGCCTAGTTGGAGGAACTAGGTCATTGGGGGGGGTGTGCCCTTGAAGAGTATATTGGAATGCTGGTCCCTTTCCCTCTGTCTCTTTGTGTCTCACTCGCTCTCCTTTCCAGTTGTCATGCGTTAAGCAGCTTTGCCCCACCATGTGCTCCTTATTATGATGTTCTGTCTTGCCATAGGCCCAAAGAGCAATGGAGTCAGTCGACCATGGGCTAAAACCAAACCTCTGAAAAAATGAGCCAAAATAAATCTTTCCTCATTTAAATTGTTTATCTCATGTATTTTGTCACAGCAATGCAGATGTGACTAACAAAGAAAATTGTGCTGAGAAGTGGAGTCATTACTGTGACAATTACCTGCCAATGTGGTTCAGAAACCTTTAGAATTGGTTTGTGGGAGGAATTTGGAAAAGTTTGAAGTAGGCTAGAGAGCCTAGAATGTTTTTAAAGCTTAATTGATAGTCATTTTGTCATAGCAACAGAAAGCTAACTAATACAAGGTGGAAGGGAGAGGATACAAATCCCTGAAGGATGAGGTTTTTCCAGTTTCTTATATTGGCACCATTGGTGTAATATTTTGTCTGATCCACTAGACTGACTATGGTATACTTGAATACAAAGTTAACATTTTGTTTATATCAACAATGACTTGTGCAGTGGTTTGGCCAGAGTAAATAAAAGAGAGTAGATACTTGTGGAATTGATTATCGTAATTAATAGAATGATTTAGTACCTTAATTTATGTGAATATATGGCACTAATGCACCTCTTTGTAATTGTCCTTTATAAATAATCGCCGTCTGCTTAGTACCAAAGGGAGAAAGAGGTTTATCTGTCTCTTAACTATAATGGAGTATAACAAAACTGATAATAAGTGGGTTCTCTGTATGCTGATCATTTTCTGTCTTTCCCGTAACTTGGCTAAGAGCTGAGGGTAACATATAATGGAGCTAACTCTCCCAGCCCTTCTTTTGTGACTTTTCTTCTGAGTTGCTATGCTCCTTTATAATGGTTCATTTCTCTTTCTCTTTCACTTAACTTGGCTTTTATATATGTGTCCATCACTGACTCTCTAACTACTAGCTAGGACGGCCTGGCTCTTTTTTTAACTTTCAAAGGAAGCTCCCTGCTCTGAATGTGTGATTCTTGAAAGTGGGTTTTGGTAAGTCCTTAGGAACCATTGTTTATGGTCTTTCAAAGGTTGCCAACTAATAAATAGTTATTTGAAAGTGAAGGGTAAAGTGCTATTTCATCACCCTGTTCTCTGCTGTTCTTGTGATGGCTCAAATCATAAAACACTGTGTTCTGACCTTCGTAGGGGGATCTAAAGCAGCTTGGGGTTACTGAGTGGGCAGAGAGATTCTCTTTCCTACTCAGTATCCTGGGTACTGCTCAATCCTAGCCCAGTTGGAACTCTGCTGTTTGAATCTTTGAAACTCTGAAGCTGATTGAAGCTTCTGAGACAACAAAAGAGGCAAAGGGCCTTTGTGCTTCAGTAAGGAAATGTTCCAGTTCTTTGCACTTTCCTAATGAAGGCTGGCCCAGGAGCCCTAGTGTCTCTCCTTCACAGAAGGGGGTTGTAGTTAATAAAGGCAACTTGACTCTTTGGGTCAGTCCCTTCTTCCCAGGGACTTTTATGGATGGTCTTCCAGCCTTTGAGAGGCTCGGTACTCATTCAAATTTTATAGCTTTGTGTTTGGATGGCAGGGCAGGGGAGGAGGGGAGAACTAGCTTGTGTATTGCTGAACTGCATCAGATCAGTGAGTGAACTTTCAGGTATGCCTTATTTATCAGAGTCCTCATCCACTTCATTCTTTTAGGTTACTTGATTGACCTTGTAGAGATTTCACTTTGTTATCCCGAATTTAATTTGTAAGTTTCAGTACTACAAAGATAGAAAAATTTTTATACTGCTATTGTTGTTTGATCAAGTTAAAGCATCCCATAGCATGAATTCAGATATTAATTTTGGGGCCATATGATGCCTCCACTAAGTTGAGTGAAGTGATAAGAGTCTTCTGTTTTGACAAGATTTTAGAATATGTGAGATTTTTAAAAGACTAAGACTCAAATTCTAAATTCCATTGTGACCTATTATGTTATATATCTGGATATAGAAATTAAGGTAAATAGAATTGCAAACAGCAGACCTGAAAAAGGCTTTGGGATTTGATCTCCAATTAACAACTTTATCAATAAGCTATATGGGATCCAAAGTGATTATTGGACATGAATTGGTGTGTAAGATGCTAATTATATTCCATTGGTCATCAAATTTGTAGAATAATGGGATTATGGTATAGCATCTGAGCCTACAACGAAAGAGTACAATGTAAAAGATGGTTCTGATATCACTTAGAAGCATGTGGCTTAAATCAGACTCCAATTTTAGACTTAGTCTTACCTAAAGTTTCCTCTAACTTATTACACCAGAAAGCTCAGAGTTATTTTTATGTTGTGAAAATTGGACTCAAGTATAAGATATTTTCATCACTTCATCTAATTATAAAGCTGAGCACAGAAATATAACTATTCAAATATGTTGAAGATATAATAGAGTGAATCACAATGAAAAATGATCTTGACTAGCTGCCAGGGTAAGCAAAGATAGGGGAAATGACTCCCATGATTGGGGAGTAAAGTAAGGAAGCAGTAATTTCTAATTCCTCCTCTCCCTCCTCCTCCTCCTCCTCC
Source organism: Pedetes capensis (assembly GCA_007922755.1). Classification (NCBI taxonomy): domain Eukaryota; kingdom Metazoa; phylum Chordata; class Mammalia; order Rodentia; family Pedetidae; genus Pedetes; species Pedetes capensis. The sequence goes on along the minus strand of VMDO01002718.1, from coordinate 52,033 downwards.
TCCTCCTCCTCCTCCTCCTCTTCCTCTTCCTCCTGTTTCTTCTTTTGCTGGGGATTGAACCCAGGGCACTCTACCACTGACCTACATTCCCAGTGCAAAAGCAGTAATTTCTTTTCAGAATGTTCACATACTCTGCCTAGTTAGGTGTTTTAAGGTTCCACTTAGCTATGACTTTGGTTATCCTTTAGAATCTTGTAGTTTATCCTAGCAATGAACTGCGTTTTTATTGCAAGTGAGTTCAAAGACTATGGTCTTCTGGAGAGAGACAGAAACAGAGAGGGAGAGAGATTGAAAGAGAGAGAGAGAGAGAAGGCAGAGAGGAGAAGATTTATGGTTTATGGCTGAGTCATGGAATTTAGAGAAACTTACCTGGAACTTAGATTTAGGGTATTGTCCACATTCCTTTGGGTGATCTTACCCTCCTTTGGATTAACATGAAATTTCATTAGCATTTAGGAAGAAATAAGTAGCCACAGAAAGATAAACTTTAGGGACAATTAATACTCTGAATTTAAAAATGAGGCAAAAAGAAAATTTAGCATGACTGTGAAATTAATAAGTCAGTCAACCATGTGAGTTCTTAAGAAAAGTAAAGAACTTTCTTTGGTCCAGAGGAAAAACATTAACTTCTAACTCTCAACTACCCCTGTAAAGATTAACTAGATACCAGCTTATCCTAGGTGCTGTGGAGTTGGGTACAACACATAGTGAATCTATATACAAGAGAATGAAACACTCCTGACATTGTGCCATGCCTAGCAATAAGTGAGTCATTCTCTGTTATTCATGGGGTTTTCAATGGCTGATTGTTTCATGAGTGGGCTACCAGGTCCTTCTCTGGTTTTTGTGGTGCTGGGGATTGAACCCAGAGCCTCAGAGTGTGCAGAGAAATGCTCTACCAACTGAGCTAAACTCCAGCCCATTAGCTTATTTAGTTTCCTTTTAACCCACTGGTGCTAAGAGGTAGTTTGCATACAAGTCAAAGAAACCTGTAATTAAATCGTGTGAAGACATGTGACCTAAACAATAATCTCTCTAAACCTTAACTTTCTCATTTGCAAAATAGCCTAAATAATGGCTATTTTTAGAGTTGGTGTAAAGGCTAAGTGCAAAAAGATAAATTTCTCAAAATAGCCTGCAGCAGTAGCCCTGTGGCATCCGAACCCGTCAGATCTTGGAAGCTAAGCAGGGTTGGGCCTGGTTAGTACCTGGATGGGAGACTGCCTGGGAACACCAGAAGCTGTAGGCTTGGGAGAAGGACCTGGCAACCCCCTCCCAAAAATCAATCTGCCATTGAAAACCCTATGAACAGCAGAGAAGCACTGACAATAGTGTTTTCCCTGTTGTACAGAGTGTCATTATGAGTTGGATATGACGGCACCTAACAAGTTTTTTTTAATGTATGATGCATAGGTTGTCACTTAAAACCCAGTAGTGTTAGTATATTTTCCTTGTCTCTGAAAGTGATTGGAAAGAAAACTATTTTTGTACTCACTTAGTTACTCTTACTGCACAGAGACCAAGCAACTTAGAAACAAGGTAGTGGTTTGTACTAGTCCAAAATATGATAGTACTTCTCAGAAAATGAAAGGGAGAGGAAAAAGTTTGGAACAAACAATTTTTCAGGTTCTTGGGAGCTACAGATTTCTTATGCACTAATTCTGGAAAATTTTGAGGTTTTTAAACAAGACTTACATAAATATTATGCAAATGATAAATGTCTGAGGGTGGGTGAAAGATTACTTCATGAGCATGGGCATTCTTACCTTAATTCTTACTACTGAACATCTATGTGTTAACATTGTTCTAGTTGCTTCATATATGCCATGTCATTTAATCCTCATCATCACTCTATGGAACAGGTACCTTAATTTTTCAGTTGAGGGAACTAATACTCAGAGATATTAAGTTTGATGTATGAGCAATGTCTACATTATAAAGTAGAGTTAGGGAAGCCAGCAATTAACTGAGAGGAATTATTGCTCTGTTGGAATAGAAAGTGAATCTCTGGGAAACATTCTATAATGTTATTGTTTTTACCCAAAATGTCATATCACAGAAATGAATTAATTTAGTTAAATGATAACTATATGTGCAAACAGGTACTTGTGACTCTTTTGGCTATCTTAGACTTTCCCTTTAATAAGGACCCATTGTGGTTGTTGTTGCTGTTAGATGCTGTCTAGTCGGTGTCTGACTCATAGAGACCCAATGCACAACAAGTGAAACCCTATTATCAGTGCTTCTATGCTATTCATAGGGTTTTCAATGGCTGATTGTGTTTTGGGAGTGGGTTGCCGGGTCTGTCTCCCAAGCCTACAACATCTGGTGTTCCTAGGAGGTCTTCCATCCAAGTACTAATCAGACCTGACCCTGCTTAGCTTCCCAGATCTGATGGTATCGGATGCCACAGTGGTACAGCTGCAGGCAATAAGGATCTATAAAGAAATTAAATGAACTTTAATTCACAAATAATACCTAATCCCATCTAATATGTATTTTAAAGATTTTTTTGTGTGTGTGGTATTGGGGGTTGAACCCAGGGCCTCGCGCTTGCTTGCTTTGCAACTACTGGACCACTGAGCTGCATCCCCAGCCCATATTTTTACTTTTTGAGACAGGGTCCCACTAAGTTACGCAGACTGCATCTGGTCTCGAATTTGCCATCCTCCTGCCTCTGCCTCCCAAGCCACTGGGATTACAGGCATGTGCCACCGTGCCTGGCTCTATTTTAAAGATATTAGATAATGAGATTAAGAAATCACGTTTGTAAAATATTAAGTAATCTTGACTACCAGGACCTACTTTGGGATATCTGACCAATAAAACTAAAATTTTGATTAAGTTGGCCTGAAGGAATCACTATTATCTCAATAATTTACTCTTATCTGAATGTACTAAATGAAATTGTTAATATCATCTCATTTAATCTAGCTGTTTCTTTTATACTACTACTCCTTTCTTCATAATGAATCATACATATATACATATATATACACATATACATATATATATATACACACACACACATATAGTGTGTGTGTGTGTGTGTGTGTGTGTGTGTGTGTGTTACTGCGGTTTGAACCCAGGGCCTTGAGCATGCATGCTTTGCAAGTGCTGTACCACTGAGCTGCACCCTCAGCCCATTGTTTTACTTTTTGAGACAGGGTCTTGCTAAATTACACAGACTGCCTCTGGTCTTGAACTTGTGATCTTCCTGTCTCCATCTCCCAAGCCACTGGGATTACAGGCATGTGCCACTGCGCCCGGCAAAACATATTTTTAAAACTCAAATTTGAGTAACTGTAAGTATTATCTTTAAACAAAGTGAACAGCTATATGTTTGGTTACTAAAAACATTTCCTCCATACCCCTGAAGTCTTGTGTTTTTCTATCTGAGACACTTCCAGCATCAAAATGCTAATTATCCTAGCACAGGATTTCTAAACCTCAATATTGACACTTTGAATCAGATAATTCTTTGTTTGGGGGGAGCTTTCCTGTGCAACGTAGGGTATTTAACAGCATTTCTTTTGTCTACTCATTACATGGAAGAAGGACGTGGCAACCTACTCCCAAAGCAATCCCGAAACAATCTGCCATTGAAAACCCTGTGAGGGTCGCTATGAGTCAGACATGACTCAACGGCATCTAACAACAACAACAACAACTCATTACATACCACTGACAACTCTCCCAACCCAAGCCACAGTAAATAAAACCATCCCCAGACATTCCCAAGTGCTCCCTAGAAGTGAAAATTGTCTTCAGTTAGAACCACAGCTCAATGGTATTATCTTGCTTCATTTTCAGTCAAAGATAATGATTTTGTTTTTCGACATGTACAATAATTTGAAAGAGTGTGAAAAATTTATCATCATCATTATTATTAAAAATAAATTTATTCTCATTAAAAAACATTTCTCTTGATTGTAGAGAAAAATCAAAAAATATAGATACAGCTATTGGAAAGGAATATTTAGTCAAATTCATTCCCATGTTCTGGATAAAACCAGTATTATTAGTTATATATTAATCTCAATCAGATCATTTTAAATGACTTTATACCACAAATACTGCTTAGTAACCTGATTATTTTTAAATAATAGTACAGGAAAAATAATTCTCCCTCTACAGTGTAATTCTAAATAGAATAGCATTTCACTATTTGACTTTAAAACACACAAGTTATTCATTCATTTAATAAATACAGCAAATCTCTATGCATCAGGCACTGTGCTAGGGATAAAACAGTAAAAACAGCTTGGAAAGAAACTATTCTCATGAAGTGGGAAAGATCAAACAAGCATGTAAGAGAAAGAAGAGACAAGTCTAATACTCTAGGAAGGCAGGCAAGTCTTGGTGGCCAGAGTTGATGAACAACACAGTTAAATACAGAAAATTAAAGATTAGCTAGTGTGGGAGACAAGCTTTTTGCCCTTTGATTTATGTTTCCCTCTATGCATTTATCACTATTCTGCTTTAAAATTATTAAAGAATTTAAATTTTTATATGAGCTTGAACATCTTCAATCATTCCAACCTCAAGTATCATAGCCTAACAGACTTAAGTGCTGAGAGGGTTAGCAATTTGCCTTACATAATCCAGATACTAAGCAGCAGATCTGGAGTCTGCGCTCAGGTACACTGACTCTGAACAACAGCACTGCACTCCCACATGTAATGCTCGGAGAATCACAAAAGTATCTTTGATATCTTTGACTCATTTGCTTCCTGAGTTCTACAGTTTACTCTCCAGATGATTAAGCTGGTAGGAATGTAAACATAAGTGAGGAAACCTCATCTTTGATCCTTGAATGTCTATAGGAAATTATCACTCAATGGTGGGTTAGTGGGTTTATTTGTTCTCTGAAGTTTTATGTACCTTTAAAAAAAAGTGATTTGACTGGGGCAGCTGTGACATAGAACTAATGTGCCAGGAGCCCTAATGTACTTATCTGAAGAGACTAACATTGTAGTAAAGTAAGATTTCTTTTGATAATTAAAATTTACCACTCCCCCTTAACATATCCAAGAAGAAAAACTGCTTTTCTTTCATTCTTTACATTAACCCAGATGGAGCCAGAGATTCATAAGCCATCTGGATTTAATTAGACACTGCACTGTGTGAATATGCTGGTAGCAGCATTGTTGTGGGGGAATTAGCTTTCATGTAGAGAGTCTTAGATTTGGAGTCAGGAATTCTAGTTTTTCTCTGGGGGTCTACCACTAAACTCTCACATTCTGTATTTTTCTTTCATCAAAAGAAAAGAATATGTTCTATGGTTCCTAAGTCAGTTTTATTTTGGAGATCACATTAGTGGCTTGGAAATATTTCACAAAGCACAAACCACCACAGAGCAAAAAAGTCCTATCTTTTTATTACCTATTGAATTTATGGATAACACTTCGGAAAATGGGAATACCAGAACACCTAATTGTGCTCATGAGAAATCTGTACATGAACCAGGAGGCAGTTGTTCGAATAGAACAAGGAAACACTGAGAGGTTTAAAGTTGAGAAAGGTGTGCATCAGGGCTATATACTTTCACCCTATCTCTTCAATTTACACGCTGAGCAAATAATCCGAGAAGCTGGACTTTATGAGGAAGAACGTGGCATCAAGATTGGAGGAAGACTCATTAACAACCTGCGTTATGCAGATGACACAACTCTGCTTGCTGAAAGTGAAGAGGATTTAAAACATTTACTGATGAAGATCAAAGATCATAGCCTTCAATATGGGTTGCCAGTAAACATCAACAAAACAAAAATCCTTACGACTGGGTCAGCATGCAACTTCACAATAAATGGAGAAAAGATTGAGGTTGTCCAAGATTTTCCTTTGCTTGGCTCTATAATCAACACCCACTGAAGCAGCAGTCAAGAAATCAAAAGACGCATTGCTCTAGGAAAAGCTGTGGCAAAAGATCTCTTTAGAGTATTGAAAAGCAAAGATGTCACATTGAAGACGAAGGTGCGTCTGACTCATGCCATGGTATTTTCAGTCGCATCATATGGTTGTGAAAACTGGACATTGAACAAGAGAGACAGAAAAAGAATTGATGCTTTTGAACTGTGGTGCTGGAAACGTCTATTGAATATACCATGGACTGCCAAAAGAACCAACAGATCTGTCCTAGAAGTACAACCAGAGTGCTCCTTGGAAGCAAGAATGGCCAAACTGCATCTTACATATTTCGGACATGTAGTCAGGAGAGAACAATCCCTGGAGAAGGACATCATGTTTGGAAGAGTGGCAGGTCAATGCAAAAGAGGAAAACCCTCCACCAGATGGATTGACACAATGTCTGCAACAATGGGCTTAAACATAAATAAGATCGTTTGCCTGGCGCAGAATCGGCAAGTGTTTTGATCTGCTGTACATAGGGTCACTATGAGTCGGACTCGACTCGACGGCACCTAACAACAACAACAACAACAACAACAACAACATTGAACTTAACCTGTGTTTTTTTTTTTCTTAATAACTTTTCTGGTTATATGATAATTAACCCTTTTTCTAATTTGTGGCAACTTTAGTGGACCAAATATGGGAAAAAGACATTTTTGGAGCTCTAATTTTAGAGTCCAATCTCTTTATGATTTTACTCAGCCATATACCCTCTATCATACAGTTAGGGTTTATGTCTACTTGGAAGTTCCTCCTCCTCTTTTCATTTCCTCAGTTTAAAAAGATGAAAATTTCAGGCATGATTTTTCAGTGTTTTCAGGAACTCAGAGTTATTATTGATTTCATCTTGGGTTGATAATTCTAAAACAGTTCAAGTGAGAGAAAAATAATCTACATAGAGCTTGTAATTAACCAGCTGTGAGTGGGGAGAACCAGCTTCTATTAGGGGAAACTTCAGCTGGATTAAACAATAGGAGTGAGCAGTTCCCTGATTCTGGCCCCAATCTGGACTCTGCAGTAGTTTATTCTTTAAAAGAAATATGTGACCATTCTTTCATTTATTTTTTTCTCTTTTTCCAAAACACGGCCTTATTATATAACCCAGCTGGCCTCAAACTCATGATCCTCCTGCCTTAGCCTCTTGAGTGCTGTCATTACAGGTGTGCACTGCCATGCCCAGCTAACCATCAATATTTCATGTGTAAATATTTGGAAATTTGGAACATGAGTGTGTTCACAGTAAAAAATGCCAACTATTCCTTAGACAGTTCACAAAATTATCCTATATCTTCACTTATATTAAACTCTCAGTATAAGTCCTGTACCTTAAGGAAGTCAAGGAAGATAAATAGGTAAAAATAACCAAATCAACCAACCAGTCACACACACACACAAAACCCAACCAACCAAATAAACCCAACAAAATGAAAAACAGCACATGAACATTGAAAATGAAGAAGCATTGTTGTTGTTGTTGTTGTTGTTAGATGCTGTCAAGTCGGTATCGGACTCATAGTGACCCTCATAGGGTTTTCAATGGCTGACTGTTTCGGGATTGCCTTGGGAGTGGATTGCCAGGTCCTTCTCCCATTTTTGCGGTGCTGGGAATTGAACTCAGGACCTCAGAGACTGCAGCACAGCGCTCTACCAATTGAGCTAAATCCCAGCCCAAAGAAGCATTAATGATTTATATATATGTGTATATATATATATATATATATATATATATTTTTTTTTTTTTTTATATATATATATTTTTGCCAAACCCACTTTTCCAGGAGTCTTAGTCAGATTTAGGAGCTGAATAAAAGATTTTCATTCATTTTCTTCCTCATCATGAAATTTTGTTTTTAAGATTTCCTATTTCTTTAAAAAATTATAGCATGTTATATGACATGTTATCTTTGTAGAAAAAATATATTTGTTGGCAAATAAAAACGAATGACATGAAAAAACAATTATTGTAGATAATTCATAAAGTTAATCATCATTCTTGCCAAACTTACCTTACTGGATCAATGACAATATAATTAGCTAAATGATAGAACATTCTTTCAAAATGTTCAAGTAGAAAACAAACAAACAAGAGATAACCTTTGCTGAAATCTTACTATGTGTTAACACACTGTTCTTATCACTGTATAGGGATCTTCTCAACAGTCCTGAGTAGGTGTTGTTAACTCCATTACAGAGGTAACAAACGTAAGGTACAAAAAAGTTGCCTATACAGCTTGTTAGGGGACAGCCTGGATTTGAACCCAGCAGTCTGATTCCAGAGCCCATACTCTAAAAGTGCAGTCAGCAAATTATACCTTGTAAGTCAAATCTGGCCCTACCATCAATTCTTGTAAATAAAGTTTTATTGAATCACACAATGTTAAGCTTTGTTGATTATTACTAGCTATTTCCATCATCTTCCTGTTTTATTTTTTATTTTTATTGTTTGAGGGTAAAAGGAAGAGATGATAAGGGTAAGAATAGAGCAATTATTAAACTTTCTTATTATTTATATCTATTCCAGAAAATTACTACTTAAATGATTTGTGAAAGTGTCTATGTTATTTCCAAGAGAAAATGTGAGTTCATAAGAACTTTTGCACCTACTAGACAGGGCTGAACCCTCAAATAGATTTTTTTTAACATTGTCTTTGATTAGCACAGCTGGTTGTAAGGGAGAATAAGTCCTATTTTTTATTATCTATTGCAAGGTTCATGGATGACACTGCTATACAATTGCAGAGTAACACAAGAAAAAATATATTTCTCTAACTAACATTTTGTGTGACAGAGGAACCTTTGGAAACATAGACCCAAGAGATACAATTAAATTATTTTGAAGCTTTGTTTGATGAAGATTGATAAGGAATGGACAGTTGAGTAGAAGTATGACCAGACAAAAAGAGGGTATGACCTAATGGTAACAAACTGGGGTGAACTTAGCAAAACCTGTTTGTTCAGATTCTTCTTGGCCTTTCTGTGCAACATTTCTTCCTCTGTGGGTACAGGGGAACATGGGGGTAGAAAGTAAAAGAAACCATTCTGCTTTTGTGGTTTCCTCACTTTCCTTCAGTTTAAAATACCTCGGATGCCCAGGTGCCATATTTTGGGGTAGTATTTCCTGTATCCCATCACTGTGGTGTTGTCATACTTTGAAAATCAATTAAAGTACTGATTTATACCGTTATCCAAAGTGGGATTCTGAAAATGCTACCAAGGGTGAGATCCTGATCTGAAAGTCAAGAATTGTGTGATGTAAACATATTTTGAAATCTGGATACCAGTTTTTCTTTAGAAACAAAAAATTTTTTAAAGCTAGCAATTAATTAAGGCAACATGTGTTTATTGATAATCCTTTCATTGAAAACTGTAAAACAGATGCTGGAAAAATAAGATTTAATTATTTTAATTGACACATAAAAATCATATATATTCATAGGTTACCATGTGATGTTCTGATAAATGCATCCATTGTTTAATATTCAAATCACAGTAAGCATAGTTATCTCTTCAAACATTTATCATTTCTCTGTGGTGAAAATATATAATGTGTATTTAAAAAAATACATGCAAACTTGTAAAAAATAAAAGTATCATTTATTCTAGCTCTACTCATTTATTCTTTTTATTCACACGGCTCCTGGCCAGTACAGACATTGTTTAATGCAAACTTTCCCACATTATCCCATTCAGTGGGAATTGAGTCTTTCCTTGTCTTTGAACAGCAGTACAAAAGAATTCTTGTTGATAAATTCTGTCCAATGGTAGTTCAAAGACTTTCCTAGTATGGATGCAACCATTTTTATGTCCATTTGTAAATTCATTTCAGCATTCCTAATCTTCAACTATGTCTGTTCTCTGGATAATCTTTTGAACCAGTTATAACATCTTATCAGTTTCTTTATTTATTTGAGTTAGATAAAATGTTTGACGTGTCCATTTCATATTTATATGTAAGTTGTGAGTTTACATTTGTTAAAAAATGATCCTTGATCATGAAATTAGGTTCTAGAGTTAACCAGGAATTAGTCCAAGTTCTACTCTAGCTATTTACCAGGTTTGTAATATTAGGCAAAATACTTAACTTCTCTCTTAATAATGTATACCTTATTGGATTGTTGTGGGGATGAAATGTTACTTTTATTTTGAAATTTGTAAGTACTCAATAAATATTTGGGTTTTGTTATTTGCTTTGTTTGTTTTTATAAGAATCAATAAAGCCGGTGCATGGAGTGGTTAATGTATAGCAGCAATAAAGTGCATGTGTTCAGTCAAAATCCCAGAACACACAAAAGACTGCTCTTTTTTTGTACCTCTGAAGTTATTGACTTTTACTCAACAACCTAAATAGGTCAAAAATGTTTTTTAAAGCTATATAAATAAAATAGACTCATGACTTTCAAATTACAGTTAGGCATATTTAATATGCAAAGGTTAATCAGTGAATAATCTTTGCAATCATGTTTGTACAGAAAAACATCTATAATAGTCAATTTCATCTCTTTCTTCTCTAAATAAGTTTTCATGAAGTTTTTCCTCTAAAATGTAGTACACACTCTCTGTCCTTTTGCAGCAAATTAAGAACACGGGCTGTCCTTAAAAGATTATAAATTCTTAGCCTTAATTATATTTCAGATCATAAATATAATTCCTCCTGCATTTATACTTTCCTTTTTACATTGAGCAATGTTAAAACAAAACCCCTTTTTTGTAAACTGGAATAAACAATGAAATACTTTCTAAAAGCAATTAAGAGTGAATTGACAAAATGAACATATTAGTGTGTGGTATTACATGCCATTTATGTAAACAGCTATTCATTCCAATTGGAAGTTCCTTTTAAAATCCTTTAGAGATTAAGAAGATTTATTTTAGGAGATTTATTACCAATCTTCTTAACTTCTAAAACAAAATTATTCCACCTGCCGTACCAATTTAGTCTATTCTCTATTTACATATGTGCTTGTAGGATTTCTTTAAATGACAGCCTCTGTGCAAATGTAACTTTAGGATATATATATGTGTGTGTGTGTGTGTGTGTGTGTGTGTGTGTGTATAATATTATATATATTATTATATAATTATTATATATTATTATATTTATAGTATATTATGTATATAGTATAATATATATATACATATATACATACATACACACACACACACACACACACACACACACACACATATATATATATATATAGAGAGAGAGAGAGAGAGAGAGAGAGAGAGTCCCCCTTGGAGATTCACATCACATTAGATTACTGAAGATTCTCAAAAGGTTTATAGTAAAGAAACCTGTTTTACTTTTTCAAATCCAGTGTTTACCAAATTCCAGGCCTCATCTCATGCAATCTCTCCCTTGCTATCTTCCTATATCCACATTTGCCTTCTTTCACTCCTTTGTATGTGCTACCATTGAGCTTACATAAATGCTATTTTTCCATTAGATCCACAGTGGATCTCAAATCCAGTGCACATTAGACTCCCAACCAGCAAGGCTCAAGTGCATTAGAATATCAATATGTTTAGTTAAAGTACCCCAGATGATTCATACTCAGCCATCGTCCCAGGCTCTGAGTTTTATGAGTGCAGAGAGTTGTTTTGTTTTGTTTTGTTTTTTTTCTCATTATTACTATTCACATAGTAAATACTCAATAAAAATATTTGTCAAATAAAGAGAAGAATTAATGAATAAATTCCAGTGTCCCCTGGGAAAATACTGCTTTATAGGAAACATTTTCAAAGCAATCATAATTACTAAACAAATTTGTTTTTGTACATGAGGAAGGGTAGGCCAATTTTCTCATTTCATAAAGAACTTAACCCTTTTGGACTTTCAGCTGCTTTTGTTCTACATTAAACTACTCAGATGTTAGCTTAAAGTCTAGGGCAAAACATGATCCTAATTGTATTCTGGGACTGAGAGCTGCTGTCAGAGCTTACCAGACGTGTTTTCTGTAGTCATCTTTGATCTAGTTTCTTGAAGGACTTTGGACCCACTGAGATTCATGAGATAACCCTCCCAAGTTCATCCTAGATTTGCATTCAAACCTCTTTACACCACCACTGTGAATGTTTTGTTCATCACACCTCACAATATTATTTAGCTCCTCTGAACAACCACTGCCCTTATTTGTTCATCAATACAAAAATTGGATCTGAGCACCCCTTATATAGATGCTAGAGTCAGATTCTCTGGTTTCAAATCCATCCTGTAACACTTCTAGGTATTTAACTCTATGCAAGTTACTCAACCTTTTCACATCTTAATTCCTTCATCTGTAAAATGAAGATAGTATAAAATGAGGATAATATAAAATGTCCCTGCCTCATAGAGTTGAGAAGATTAAATGGGGCAATGAAAGTAAAACATCTGACAACATGTTTTGCCAATTATTAGTAGTTATTATTATTTACCTCTTGATAGTTATGGTAATTTTTATCTTGTTTGGTAGGTGTCATAGGTTTATAATCATGTCTTGGATTGTAACATCATTGAAAGCAGTGTCTTGATATAGTATGTTGAACATAGTTTTTAAAACATGATTATTGGTTATTATAGAAGTCTCCTGAGCAATGGACATATTTGATTTAGGATTCTTTTCTAACTCTTATATCCCTAAATTGATAGAGCTTCTGGAATATGAAAAGAGTTAACTGGGCTTTAAAATCAGTGTGGACTCAAGGCAAAGACTCCCTGCTGGTGTCTAAATCCCTACTCCAAGAGAAATGTGGCCCATCACATTTGGTTAGAAAACCAAGATTTGGGGTTCAGGTGCACAAAATATGTATCTCCAAAGGCCTGTACAACCTGAGACAGCTCAGTATTTAAAAGTCTAAGAGGGATTAGAGAACTTTTAAAATTGCCATATAATTAGCACTTGAGAAGAGCCTATTCAAATTCTATATATTCAAGTTTTCTTCTCAGTACCCACCATGTTTCTTTTTCCATCCAATTTTATAGAATGTGTCTTAAAAGAGGGAACAAGGTAATAATGGATTAAAATCACCTAAGGAATGCTTAGAAAGTATGATAACCCAGGTTTTATCCAAAATCAGCAAAATTAGACTCTCTGGAGATGGAGTTGGACATCACTGTTCCAAATGTCCTCACGCGAATGTAATGTGCAAGCAGTTTTAACAATCGTTTACATAAAGGGAGATGATCTTTTGACTAAGAAACAGTAGATGGTTGGCCTGAAATTATGCCATATAACATAGAGAATACGAAACAACCAAAATTTACCACTGTTCTCAAGGAGCTTTTAGAAAGCTCCTTGGAGAACACTTTCACCCAGAAAAAGGTAAATAGACAAAAGTCTTCAAGGTGAGGGTGTATGAGTGCATTAGAAAGTAGAAGCTACTGAAATTTAGAGGTGAGAAGTCAAGGAAGGCTAAAATGCCCCAGAGTTCCATGGCAGAAGAGGAAGGAAACTGAAGATTAAGAAGGATAAGATGGCAATTAAGGCTACACTTGACTTTTTCCATTTGACTTTGTGACATGTTTTCAGAAACATAGAGGGCTTCTGAGACACTTATATGCTTGTGGTCTTAATTTTATACTACCCAAACTCTGTGAATACAATTTATTTCTATAAAGTTTCAATTCTCAGAACAGCCCTTTAAGATAATGCTATTGTTTTCATTTTAAGAAACTGACACTTTGAAGAGATAAATGGCAACTTTAAAGGTGTTGCACTTGCAGGCACACATTGGATTTGAGGGAACAAGCAGGCAACCTCTGAACTACAGACAGTCAGGCCACTTGTCAATGTTTCTGCAAAGTCTGCACCTTTTGCCTTTTTGTTCTCTCCCTAGGTCATGCAGGTCATACAAACTTAACAAACTGGGCAAAACTCCAGTGGCCGGATCCCCAGTCCAGCAGCCTACAGTCTCCTTTTGTACATGACATTGAACTTTGTTTTTGCCTATTTGTCTTTGTCTCAGCAAGAACCTGGAAGCTCATTTCTGCCTATTTTGATACAATTTCTTACCTGCTGCCCCTAAGAGTTTTACATGGCAATCGTTTAAAGAAATATTTTTAAAGGATCTGTTTTTAACGGATTTTGTCTCCTTTTAAGAGTATGTTTTTACACATGGAGTTTGAGGTATCTTTCATTTTCTGAGAATTACATCTTCATACCACTTCAGTCAAAAGAAACTCATTAACTTTACTTAATGGAAAAGTTACAGATATCACATGCTTATTTGAAGAAAGTTTTATTTTAACAGAAGATACTACATACCATACTCTGGTTGTCTTGAGATCTTTTGGGGATGATTTTACTGGCCACTGATCCCAATTACTGGAATTTGTTTAAAATGCTTTAATGCGCCTGTTTTGGAACAAGAAGCAATAACTAAACCCTGCAGAGAAAACTTTATAAACTTTCCCAGTAAATCTATAGCTCATCTCTCTCTCTTAAACACACACACACACACACACACACACACACTCTCTCTCTCTCTCTCTCTCTCTCTCTCTCTCTCTCTCTCTTTCTCCCACCTCTTTGTGGTACTAGGGCCTGAACTCAGGGTGTTGGGTATACTTTTGCAGGTACTCTACCACTGAACTGCACCCCAACAGCTCACCTTTTAAAAAAATTTTAATCTTGAGACAGGTTCAAAGTAAGTTACACAGGCTGCCTCTGGCCTTGAAGCTGCAATCCTCCTCCCTCTGCCTCCTGAGTTGCTGGGATTACAGGCATGAGCCATCATATCTGGCTCATTCTCTTTTGTTCATACTCACTGAATTGATTTTTCCTTGTTACTTTTGTACAAGATGTTCAATTATAGCAAATTGCAAAAGTCAAATGACAATCATCTATCAAAGAAACTCTATGAGACTTGAGGGAAAATACAAAGTTTTAAGCTTTCTCATCTAGAAAGTACATCAACATTTTTAGTTTACTCTGTCAGGTCATTTACATTTTTCCATTTGTGACAACATATCAGTTGCAACCATTAAGAGTAATGTATAAATTCGTTTAACTTTCTACTTTGGAGTATCTCTAAAAGATAAATGTAATGTTTTTTTTTCAGGGGTTCTTAAAATCATGCCTTTAAAAACCTTTACCAAAAGAATAAAACAAAAATAAAAGATCTAGGTCCCAGATCCAGGATCAATATGCATTTAAGAAACAGTTCAAACTGAAATATAAAAGGCTCAAATAAAGATTCAGAGGAAGGTCTCCAGGAAATAAGGAAATGTGAAATATCTGACAGATTAGCTGGCTGTTAGAGGATATAGACTTAAGTGTAAATGCAGGAAAAACCTAGGTGAATTATTTAAAAAGATGAAATATATAACTTTACAAAAACCAAAACATATGTTTAGGAAAGGAAATAAAATTACAGTAAATGACTTGGCTCAATAGTGACTCATATTTACATAGTTAAAGTTAAAATTATTTCAAAGCATGGAGATAAATACAAAGAGATAGATATTTCAAAGTAATTGCCTTTAAATAATGGGGTTAGTATTGCTGGCAATGAGGGAGAAATGGTTTTTTAGTCTGAATCAAAACTCTACAGACTCTAGACTTTTAAAATTCTAAATTCCAAACTTTTAAAATTCTGTACCTGTATGGTTTTGATAAAATAAGAATTAAATTTTTAAAACTATGTTTATATTTCTAGCTCTTTTAGTGTAAGTACAAGCTTGGTATGCTTCCTCCAATGTTTGGTGGAGTAGTGCTAATAGGGAGATGTCTTTTTCAGCATGTAGATTAAGAAGGTTTTAGTGGGTTTGGCAGGATGGGGAAAGAGACTTAGGACATGCTTCTGTCTAGAGGGTACTCGTCAAATTTTGTTTATAACCTCTTTTGGCTTTGGTTGAATCCTGAAAAATAAGGAGAAAGACTTTCATAAACCTCCAACTGTTGGAGTCTATGTGTTCATTTGAGATGCCAAGCTTTTTCTTAGCATTATTGGGTTTTGGTCCAAACATATTCCTCACTTCGAAAAATGTTCCTCTGGGCTGCCTGTGTGTATGCATAAGGCTTGTATTTAAATCCTACCTTTGTCAGAGCATTTTGCTGGATCTAAGGCCTTAGGATGAACATGGAAACAAGAGATTGAGAAGTCAGAATATACCAGAGGTCCTGCCAAAATATATAAAACCAGGGTGCCAAAAATTGTACACATATTTTAAGAAATGTTACCTATGTATTACTTTTTAAAGTTGATTGAATTATAGTAGCAATGATGTTCACTCAAATGATGGTATTATTCAAGTGAATGCTAATGCCACCATGCTAGAGGCAGGACAGTCAAAGAAAAGGGCAGTAGCATGATTGTCATTCAAGGAATGCAAGACCATTTTGAAGTAGTATTTGAAATTTGAAGACATTTAATCCCACTTATCTATTCTTGTTGCAATTTCTTGAGCAATTGGAGTCCTATTAAGGAAATAGTTTCCTATGCCTATGTGATGGAGTGTATTGCCTATCTTGTCTCCTATAAGTTTTAAAATTTCTGGTTTTATGTTGAGATCTTTCATCCATTTTGAGTTAACTCTCATGCATATTGAGAGATGTGGGTCAGCTTTCATTTTTCTGCATGCAGGTGACCATGTTTCCCAGCACCATTTGTTGAAAAGGCTGTCCTTTTTCCAGTTTACTTGCTTTGCTCCTTTGTTGAGAATAAGGTGGCTATAGGTGTGTTGAGGTATTTCTGGGTCTTCTATTCTGTTCCAGATGTCTTCAGGCCTATTTTTGTGTCAGTACCAAGCTGTTTTTGCAACCACTGCCCTATAGTATAGCTTGAAGCCAGGGACTGCATTAGTTTTGCAGCTTAAGAGTCTTTTGGCTATATGTGGTCTTTTGTGGTTCCATATGAATTTCTGGATCATTTTTTCTATTTCTGTAAAGTCACTCAGTGGAATTTTAATGGGTATTGCATTAAATCTATAGATTGCTTTTGGTGGGATAGCCATTTTCCCTACATTAATTCTCCCTATCCAGGAACAGGGAAGGTAAAATTAAAAAGCTTCTGTAAAGCAAAAGAAACACTTAATAGAGTCAAGGAAACCCCCATAGAATGGGAAAAAATCTTCATGTCCTATACATCAGACAAAGGTCTCATTACTAGAATTTATAAAGAACCCAAGAAAAAATCTCCCCAAGAAACAAATAACCCAATACACAAATGGGCAAAGGAACTGAGTAGACAGTTCTCAAATGAAGAGGTCCGTAAAGACATGAAACACATGAAAAATGCTCAATATCCCTAGCCACTAGGGAAATGCAAATCAAAGCAACTCTGAGATTCCACCTTACTCCAATAAGGATGGCCAAGATCAATAATACAAATAACAACAAATGCTAGTGAGGTTATGGAGAAAAGTGATCCCTCTTACACTGTTAGTGGGGCTGTAAATTGGTCCAACCACTGTGGAAATCAATATGGAGGTATCTTAAAAAACTGAAAATAGATCTACCGTATGACCCAGCTATATATAACACTATTGGGAATTTACCCAAAGGGAGATGTGTCATCATACCACAGAGACACCTGCATCTCCATGTTCAATGCAGCACTTTTCACAATAGCAAGGATATGAAATCAACCAAAGTGCCCTTCAACAGAAGAATGGATAAAAATACTATAGTACATATACACAATGGAATACTACTCAGCAATCAAAAAAATGAAATAAGGCCATTCTTAGCAAAATGGATAGAATTGGAGAAAATTATTTTAAGTGAATGAACACAAGCTCAGAAAGAGAAACACCACATGTTCTCCCTCATATGTGGGAGCTGAATCAAAATTATGAGAAGGAAAAATCCTGTGCAAAGGATGGATCATAATAAAAGAAAAAAAAGCTAAGAATGGTGTTATTATAGATGGTCTAGAAAATGCATGTAATAGTTCTGACAAGGTAAAAAGAAAGTTCACTACAGAAAAAGTTTCTATCTTAAACAGAAGTGGAACCCAAGGATATATAGAAAAATATTACCATAAAAAGACGAGTAATGGTAGAAAAGTCTTTGACAGGGGTGGGGAGAAATGGGGGGAAGCATACAAGAGGGTAAGGGGGAACCTATATGAATAATGTACAACAAAATGCATATCTGGAAATGTCACAATGAAAAGCACATCAGAATGAATCACATTAAGGTGTACATTAAAAATTTCCAATAAAAAGTAAAGAAATTTGACGACATTGTGGGAGTACAATGGAGATATTAGTAGGTAATAGAACCTCCAATAAGCTTAACAGTTGCATGTATTTGTGATAAGTTTGAGAAACATGGTACTACGTGTGATGTGCATGGAGGATGATCCAGGAGGCCTTGTGTAGCAACAAGTCCTGATTCTTCTGCTATGGCAACCATTGTGATTGCTTCCTATAAATTGCAAAAACCAAACACGACTTGTATTCATCTTTTGTTATTGATATATATTGAGTATTACAATTTTAATAGTTTTTGTTCTTTTTAAATAATGTGTATACATTTTTGGTATCCTCTGTATATTCAAAAAATAGGCAAGGATTTATCCTGAATTGCTGTCAATGAGCAGAAATGCCCTATACCTTCTCATTCATACTTAAAGTAATTTTTCTTAGTTTACAAAACAGGGTTCAAGGCAAGGTGGTAAAGTGGGTTTAGAATTACTTTTTTTTTAACTTGAATAAGTTTCTAATTTGCACATTAGCTTTCTCTTGTATGATGGCCAATTATATGCATGCCATCAGTGTTCTTTCATGCCTTAGTCATTAAAACATAGCAAAAATATTTCTGAGACTGGCAACTGGTCATTTGAGTTGAGGTATGTGATTTTTTATGATGCTAAATATGTGGAATTCTTTACACTCAGGTTAAGAATTAAGGGAGAACACATTCTAGTTTAGGCTCAGATTAATAAGGAATGTGGTATGTGTTTGGGAAAAGAAACTAAGGCTAATTAACCAACTACTATGCATCACATATTTTACACATATTATTTCAATAATCCACACAAATCCCACATTATTATTCTTATTTTAAATATGAGATATAGAGAGATCATTTGACATTTCTAAGGACTCCTCATCAGTAAATAGAGTAAATGGACTTTTAAGGTTTTCCTAGAAACTAAAGTTTTGTTAATTTGACAAATTTTTTATCAACATAAATCTACTTGTTGTTGTTAGGTACTGTCAAGTCGTGTCCGGACTCATAGCACCCCTCATAGGGTTTTCAATGGCTGAACTGTTTCGGGATTGCCTTGGGAGTGGATTGCCAGGTCCTTCTCCCATTTTTGCGGTGCTGGGAATTGAACTCGGGACCTCAGAGACTGCAGCACAGCGCTCTACCAACTGAGCCAAATCCCAGCCCAAATCTACTTGTAGCAACTATCATTTGTGAAGGTTCTTGAAAGTTGAAATTGTGAGACTACTAAATCAGAATTACTAAATCAAAATTTCTGAGAGAAGAGCCAGGGAATACTTTGTGGTTATTCTGCACCCTAACATTTGAGAACCACTACTATGGCATAATTGCTAAGTGTGCTCCAGTTATTTTGCAAAGTACACAGTGTCATTATGTGCATGAAGCTAAGCTTTGTTTTATCACCTTTGACTTCTCATTCCTATGGATTCAGTTAGAATTTCTGAAAACTATGTAAAGAATATGTCACACGATTAAATTTTACACTTGAATTGGGCCACAAAGAACTAGCATTTTCTCTTTAGACTATGTTTACACGGTAATCATACAAAACAATGGCAGCATAGAAAGAATAAAAGCTGAGAAAATATTCTGTGTGTGCATTTATGGTAAAACTCATAACTGTTCTGTATCTATTTACTGTGGTTTCTTAACAATTTACAATTAGTTTACTAATGCATGCAGATTTTGCCCCCATTCTAATGGATTGGTGATTGTGTGCTAGTGTTTCAGGACTGTGCTCTCTCTCACTACCTCTCTTGCTCTCTGTCTCTCATATAGTTTATGCCTTAAATCACTTTGTGAAGACTGAATGTTGCCAGAATCCCTGTAAAAGTTAATGTAATTTAATCAAAAGACAAATAGAAACAGAGAGATAAGAATAGAAGATTATGTATTGGCTCAATTATTTTCCATGAACCTAAATAAATGGACCATCCCCTAAGTATAATAGAGGAGAAATGATAGAACAAAAGAGATGAAGATAGTTTATGCTCTTCCTACTGGGTCCCTTTCCAAAAACAGATACTTGTTAATGTAGAAAGGTGAGAAATAAGAAGTTTGGCACCAGGGTGCTTTTCTCTATGATAATAGCTCAGTGGATTTTAAAATAGGAAGGCATAATGCCAGGAGTTCAATCTGTGATATTTATTCTGAGTTTAACAAATATTTATTGGATGGTCTTTATATTAAAGACCTCTGAATTTTGAAATAGTAAATTCTTACTGAAGGAGTCAGGAGACATATGAGTTCTAGTCCTATTTAGTTGTGTGACTTCAAGCCACTAATTCATTGCCTCTACCCTCAGTCTGTTCTTGTATAAAAGAAAACAGAAAGCCAGATATTTCTAAGGCCTTTTCAAACTATGAAGCTGTGAAGATTGCAAGTGAGGCTATAAGTTTGTTTAAATGATGAAAAATAACAATTACAGACAGATCCTTAAAGCTAACACAATAGTCTTTATTTTTTGGTTACTATATTCAGTTATTATGAATCCAAAAAGGTTTCTAATTAGCATATGTTATCAAATAAGTTATTCCCCTGACAAAATAAAATGCTGATGTTCAATGTGCAAAGTAGAGAATATGGTAAAACATTTACATACTAAGCATGCTGAGCTAATTATCTTCTTGCATACTGTTGTATTCCAATTATTTTTACACAGCCTTACTGAGTTTCAATTGACATACAGTGAACTGCACATATTTCAAGTGTATAATTTTATAAGTTTTGATATGACATGTCCACATGTCCAATATGCCCTATGAATCTATTACCACAACTAAAATAATGAACAGGTATAGTACTCCCAAAACTTCCTTGTGCTTCTTCTTTCTTCCTTCCTGTTGAGTCAGGTCTGACTCATAGTGACTCTATGCATAAGAGAATGAAACACTCCCTGACATTGTGCCATGCCTGGCACTATTGGAGACTGCCCAGAACATTCCTTCTGCCCACTCACAGTTGTTTCTAGACAACCATTGATCTGACTTTTGTCACTATACACTAGTTTACATTTTCTAGAATTTTGTGTAAACAGAATTACATAGCACTCTTTTTTCTGGTTTCTTTCAAATGAAACAAGTATTTTCAGATTCATCCATGTTATTGTATGCATCAAATTTATCCATTTTATTGCTGAGGAGTATTCCATTATATATTGTTGTTAGATGCCATCCAGTCAGTGTCCAACTTATAGCGACCCTACATACAACAGGTGAAACACTATTATCAGTGCTTTTCTACTATTCATAGGGTTTTCAATGGCAGATTGATTTTTGGGGGGAATGGCTTGCCAAGTCTTTCTCCTAAGCCTATAGTGTCTGGTGTTCCCAAGAGGTCTCAAATCCATGTACTGACCAGACCCAACCCTGCTTAGCTTCTGAGATCTGACAGGATCAAATGCCACAGTGCTTACAGCTGCAGGCATTCCATTATATAGACATAATTAATTAATTTACCTATTCACCAATTTGTGGATTTTAGGGTTAATTTTGGATTTGGGTTTTTAAAAATATAGCTGTTATGAATCTTTGTATACAAGCCTTTCTATGTATGTATGTTTTCATTATCCTTGGGTAAATATCAAGGAGTAAAATGACTAGGTCATATAGAATGTGTATATTTAACTTTGGGCTGGAATTTAGCTCAGTTGGTAGAGCACTGCTCTACGGTCTCTGAAGTCCCAGGTTCAGTTCCCAGCACAACAAAAATGGGAGAAGCAGATGGTGATCCACTCCAGAGGCAATCTTGAAACAATCAGCCATTGAAAACTCTACAGGGGACACTGTGAGCCAGACATGACTCAACAGCATCTAACAACAAAAACATATTTAACTTTATAAAGAACTTCCAAACCATTTTTCAAAGGGATTATCCATTTTGGAAAACACAAAAGTTATAACAAGATAAGTAATTTATCCATGATAATATCCTTTACTCTGAAATTTATTTGTTATCAGGTGCTCATTGAGTTGGGTCCATCTCATAGTGACCCTATGTACAACAGAACGAAACACCCCCTGACACTGTGCCAGGCCTGGCACTATTGTCAGTGTTTCTCTGCTTCATAGGGTTTTCAATGGCAGATTGTTTTAGAAGTGGATTTCCAGGTCCTTCTCCCTAGCTTGCATCAGCTGGTATTCCCCAGGCAGTCTTCCTTTCAAGGACTAACCAGCCCGGCCCTGCTTAGCTTCCAAGATCAGGCAGAATCAGATGCCACGGTGCTATTGCTGCACACAAAATCTCCTTAGTCTGATACTAATACAGTCATTCCAGCTTTCACTTTTTAATGCTAACATAGCATATCTTTTCTCATATTTTTAAAAACTTATTTGTGCCTTTATATCTGATGTGTGTCTTTGGTAGTCCTCATATATATGGTTTTTGATTTTCATTCAAAATAATAGCCTCTACCTTTTAATTGGGAGTGTTTAGACCATTGGTGCACCATGTGATTATTAAAGCCAAGATTTAAACCAACGTCCTATCTGTTTTCTCTTTGCTCTGTATGTTCTTTGCTCCCCTAGTCCTCTTTTTCTGCTTTCTTTTGGATAAACAAAGTAATTTTTATACTTCCATTTTATCTGTTTTGTTACTTCATTCATTAGCTATAATTCTTTGTTTCTTTCTTGTCGTTGTTAGGTGCCGTCGAGTCGGTATCCAATTCATAGCGACCCTCTGTACAACAGGGGAAACACTATTGTCAGTGCTTCTCTGCTGTTCATAGGGTTTTCAATGGCAGATTGATTTTTGGGAGGGGGTTGCCAGGTCCTTCTCCCAAGCCTACAGCTTCTGGTGTTCCCAGGCAGTCTCCCATCCAGGTGCTAACCAGGCCTGACCCTGCTTAGCTTCCGAGATCTGACGGGATCGGATGCCACAGGGCTACAGCTGCAGGCTTTGTTTCTTTAGGTATGCTTTACTTAAGATGTTGTTGTTGTTGTTGTTAGATGCCATGGAGTAACCCTATGTACAACAGAATGAAACATTACCTGACACTGAGCCATTCCTGGCACTTTGTCTGACAGTGCTTCTCTGCTATTCATGGGGTTTTCAATGGCTGATTTTTTCTCAGGAGTGGGCTCCTGGGTCCTTCTCCCAATCCTACAGCACCTGTTATTCCCAGGTGGTCTCCTATCCAAGTACTAACCAGGTCCAACTCTGCTTTAGGTTCTAAGATCTGGTGCTAGGGTGGTATGACTATAGAATTTACTGATAATAGTCTACTTTTAAGTGATACCATACCATTTCATGTATAGTATGAAGACCTTAAAATACTTTTGTTTCCATATCTCTTGGTCTTTGTTCTTTGTGCTATTGTCATACATTTTTACTTCTACATATCTTTTTCTTTTTTCTTTTTTTTTCCCCCATTACTAGGGGCTTGAATCCAGGGCCTCGTTCTTGCAAGGCAAGAGCTCTAACACTGAGCTGCACTACCAGTTCCTTTATAAATTTATTTTGACACAAGGTCTTGATGAGTTGTACAGGCTGCCTCTGGCTTCAAATGTGTGATCCTTCTGCCTCCCCCTCTTTTGTTACTAGCATTCTAGGTGTGTACCAAAGTGCCATGCACTACTTCAACATTTAATGCTACAGTCTATTGTTATTGCTTTTGCTTATGCACTAAATTCTCTTTTAAAGATAACTAAATTAAAGAAAAAGCAAATCTTTGTTGCCTTTATGTAGATTCCAATTTCTAGCTGGTATAATTTTCCTTTCATCTGTCTGTAACATTTCTTATAGTGTACCTTTTCATGTTAGAAAGATCCTTTGTCAAATTTTTTAAAAGATGTTTTCATACAGAATTCTAGATTGACAGTTTTTCCCCCTTTCAGTACTTCAAAAATGGTGCTTCACTGTGTTTCCACTTGTATCATTTTTGACAAGAAATCTGCTAACTTTATTTTCATTTCTTTGTATATATTGCAGCATGTTTTCTCTGACTGCTTATAAAACTTTCTCATTATTACTGATTTTGGGGCAAGTTGTTTATGATGTGCCTTGAAATAGTGTTCTTTGCATTTCTTGTTCTTGGGGGTTTTGAGATTATTTTTATTAACAGGACATTGCTGTGTAGCCCAGGCTAACCACAAATTTACAATCCTCCTGTTTTAACCTCCAAAGTGCTGAGGTTAAAGATTGTACCACCAAGCCCAGCTCATAGGAATCAAGTGCTGTGATTGAATCCAGGGCCTCATGCATGCTAGACAAGTGTTTTACTACTGAGTTATATACCCAGCCCTTGAGTTTATTGAAGGTTTGAAGTTTTCATAAATTTGAAAAAAATTTTTTCCATTATTTCAACTATCTTTTTCTGGTTCCTATTTTCCTGCAAGAACTCCAATTACACATATATTAAGTCATTTGAAACTGACACACAGATCCTTTTTTCCTTTTTATATTTTAGTCCCTTACTCTCATGTCTTATTTTGAATAGTATCTATTGCCATATCTCCAATTTCACTAAATTTAAGCAATGTTTAATCTGCCATTAATTCCATCAATGTCTTTTTATATCTAGGTTTCATCTCTAGGACTTTTTAAAAATGTTTTTTGCCTCTATAAGTTTGATGTGGGTCTTTTAATAAAAAGCCTTTATCTCTCTATTCAACAGGTTCAATATTTCTTCTAGCTTTTGACTGTATGAAATAGAGTTACAATAATTTGCTAATGTCCTAGCCAGGTAATTCTAACATATCTTTTAGTTTTGTTTAATAGACTTTTCTCCTATTCATAGGTGTTATTTTCCTGCCTCTTTTCATACCTGTTAATTTTTGATTAGGTACAAGATACTGTGTATTTTGCCTTATTGGGTGCTATACATCTTTGTGTCTGTAGGCATACCACCCTGGTGTCTGATCCCATCTGATCGCAGAAGCTACACATGGTTGGGCCTGGCTAGTCGTTGGATGGGAGACTGCCTGGAAATACCAGGTGCTGTAGGCTTGGGAAAAGGACCTGGCAGTCCACTCTTGAAACAATCAGCCATCAAAAACTCTATGAATAGCAGAGAAGCACTGGTATAGCGCTGAGCACAGCACAGAGTGGGGTAGAGTTTCGTTCTGTTATACATAGGGTCGCTATAAGTCAGACCCTAGTGGATGACACCTAACAACAACATACCTTTGTATTTGAGTAACTATTCTTGATCTTTGTTCTGGGACACAGTTAAGTTTTATCCTTTTGGCTACTGCTTTTAAGATTTATTAGGCAAGGCCTAAGCAGCATTTTTCTCTAGTTCTAGTTAAACCTCACTACTGAGGCAAGACTGTTATGAGTACTCCATCCAGTGTCTCATAACTTAGGAAGATTTCCCCTTGGCAGAAAATTGAGCACTATTCCTGGTCCTGTGTGTGATCTGAGTGCTCCTGCTTATAATGTTTCTGAGTATTTCTTTCCCCAACCTGACATAAATTCCACTCAAGCATGCCCTGGATATTATTTGGCTCAATACTTGAGGAAGAGCCTCTGCTGACCTCGAGTACGTTCTCTTTGCAACCCTCTCCTCTTCAGCACTTTGCCAAGCTCTTCAACTAAAGGATTTCTCTGGGCTCTGCCTATTTCTCTTGCTGCACCCAAGACAGGAAATTCTCTTAAGGCAACAAGTTTGTGCACTCACAGGCTCTCTTCATTTGTTTACCATCTCTGGGGGTCTCTGTTCTTCATTGCCTGATATCCAATATCTTGAAAATCATTTCTTCATTATCCAGTTTGTTATTTTTGTTGTTTCCAGCAAGAGGATAAATTCAATTCTGGTTACTTATTATTAGTCAGACCCAGAAGCCTCCATTTTTTTTTTTTAAAGAATACCCTAACAATACTTCAAAGAAAGGGTAAGAGAGCAAAAGCCACCAGGGGGAAAAAGCTTCAACAGCATTTTGGGGGTAGGAATAACCCTAATGAATCTGAATGAACATGTTTGAATATACAAATGAAAAATGTTATTATAGTACAGACTTTTAAAAATCTATCTTGCAAAAAGGCTCAAAAATTGCTTCCAGAAGCATATTATTTACAAGCATGCATTGTAAATTTCTTCCCAGTATCATTAGTTTTACATAATCCCAATGCAAAATATGAGAACAAAAAGACAATTTCAGTCATAAAACCATGTAGCTTTAGAACTTGGGACTATTCCAATCAAGTGACATCTTTTGTGGATGATGCAAGTGATCATTTCTGCTGGTGAATTTTAAATAGAACAATCATTTTGACTGCTCTGCTAATGTTTGACTCAGTAAGACAATGAGAGCATTTCTCTCATCACACAGAATTCAACAAATCTCAGAATTCTACCAGATATTTTCATGAGAAAATTTGAAAAATGTCCAGAGTTTCACATGGTATTACCAGGTGCCTTCTTCCCCCACCATAGTCTTTGGAGTACAGTCAAATCTTGAATTTCATAGTTGGCATAAATGCTTCTTTTCTCTTTTATATTTCACTTTCCTTCCTCTTCCTTTCTGTGAATTCCTTATTGTCTTTCTTCAGTAGGGTGAGTTTGTACACAAGGTCTCACACATGCTAGGCAGATACTCTCCCCCTAAGCTGCACCCCTAGTGCCTTTTCTGTTTTTATTTTGAGATAGGGTCTCACTGAGTTGTGCAGGCAGAGTGAGCACAGTGCCTGACACCTAGTAAAGTGATCATTAGATACTTGTTGAATCATACAGAGATGTCCACACTAGTTTCTGGCCTTGAGCTCGTAATCATCCTGCCTCAATCTCCTGAGTAGCTGGTGTTACAAGCACACGTCACAGTGTCTGGCTTATTTTTTGTTTTCCTATCTTAAATTTTTTTAATGTACCTTATTATACCTCAAATTCTTTTGGAAAGGAACAGACAATAACACATTCACTACATGCAAATGGTAATCTATTTGATTACAACAGGTGGTCAACTTGCTTGGAGGACAGATATTTCACATTTCAGCAAGCAAAGAATCAGTCGCAGCCTGATGTGATCCTAAAGCTGGAAAGGCCTTAGATATTGCCTAGTCCAGAAGTAACAAGTGTCAGGCATGAGAAGCCTCGTCTTTTGTTTTTTCTTCTTGTTTTCTTTTTCTTTCTTTAGTATTAGGGAGTTGAACCGAGGGCCTTGGGCATGCTAGGCAAGTGCTCTACCACTGAGCTGTCTCCCCAGATTTTTTTTTACTATTATTATTATTTTGAGACAAGGTCTCACTAAGTTGTACAGGCTGTTTCTGGCCTTGAATTTAAAATCCTCCTGCTTCAGCCTCTTAAATAACCGGGATTTCAGTCATGGACTATCGTGCCTGGCAGGAGCCTCATACACATATCTTGTGTTTATGATTAATTTATAACTGCAAAAAGACTATGTATATATATGTGTATATATATACATATATATATATATCATATATATATATATACATATATATATATGATATATATAACTGCAACTCAGCTGTCTCAGCTCAGTACTCTGAGTTGTTGTTGCTGTTGTTAGGTACCACCCCTTGTAGGGTTTTCAATGGCTCATTGTTTCGGGATTGCCTTAGGAGTGGATTGCCATGTCCTTCTCCTGTTTTTGTAGTGCTGGGAATCAAACTCAGGACCTCAGACACTGCAGAGCAGTGCTCTACCAACTGAGCTAAGTCCCAGTCCTCAGTACTCTCAGTAGCCACTGCTAATCACTAAAAGTAGAACTGTAAAGAAAATTCTAGCTGAGTGTGGTGGTATACACCTGTAATCCCGGCTATTCAGGAGGCTGAGGCAGGAAGATCACAAGTTTGATGCCTGCCTGGACTACACAGCAAGTCTGAGGCCAGCCAGGGCAACATAGACAAGCTTTGTTTCCAAAAAAAAAATTTTAAGAAGTAGGTTGGTGGTAGAGCACTTGCCTAGCATGCATGAGACCCTGGGTTCAACCCCCAATACTGTGCTAAAAGAAAAGAAAAAGTAAAAGAAAAAAGAAAATCCTATTTGCCATTGAGGACATAGTCCATTCTCTCTTAGTATTACAGATATGGGAACCAAGACTACCAACTAGCTACATCCCTAGATTGAGACAAGGTCCCTAACCTATCTACAGTCATTCCAGATATCTCCAAGATCCTAGAGGGCCAAACTTTTTTTTTTTTTGCAGTACTGGGGGTTGAACCCAGGGCCTCGCACCTGCATGCTCTGCAAGTGCTGGACCACTGAGCTGCATCCCCAGCCCATTTTTTACTTTTTGAGACAGGGTCTCGCTGAGTTACGCAGACTGCCTCTGGTCTTGAACTTGCGATCCTCCTGCCTCCACCTCCCAAGCCGCTGGGAGTGGGATTACAGGCGTGCGCCACCACACCCGGCAGGGCCAACCATTTTTGTGTGACACAGGATAACAGAGCTGGCCTTGAAAGAAGATAAGCATCTTTCATCCTGTTCTTCTTATTGCCAGACTGAATTCAAGTATGAAACAGAACTTTGTGGGGGGATTCTGGGAGGATTGAAACCAAGGCCTCACACATTTTGCAAGCCCTCTGCCACTGAGCTGCACTCTCAGCTTCGAACTTGTTATCATCTTGCTTCTGCTGCCCAAGTACCTGGGATTATAGGTGTGTACCACCACACCCAGCTTGAAATGGAAAATTTTACCAATAGACAAAAAACATTTTTCACTGATTTAAAAAATAAATCCTGTTGGTAAAGCAACCCAGCAGAAAAGGATATCATGAGTTTTATCCTTTCTGTTTTTTCCTATCCAATTTTATACAGAGCCAGAGAGGAAGAATATCTATACAAAAGTCTTCTGGAGTCACTGGACGTTTCTAACACTTCAGAACTCATTTATGCCAGTTCTTGACACCTTCCTTTAGTAGATATAGCCCAGTAATGCCTACTGAATGATTATATTGAAAAATAGATTCCTGTGGGGAGAAAGAATCCATTGCCAAGGGTAAGAACAAGTTTCAGTAGACTATTTTCTAAGAAAGTTTGTGATAAATGGAACTAAAAACAAAGTACATAGGAAGAGGATGTGAGAAAGGAGGATAGGGCAACACAAGGTATTGAAAAAAATCAATATTGAAGATAAGTGAGAATTAAGTGGATTGCTTAAGATCTTTCAGATGAAACGGAATTTTGGACCCCCCCAAATTTCATTAACCTGATTCATGTTACATTTTACCCCTTTACAACAATGTCTTCATTACCAAAAGTTATGTACTGGAGTTCAAAATAATAATTACTATGTGCTAGACTATATGCTTACTGCTTTTCATATGCATTACTTCATTTAGTATACATAGGAAATTTATAGGGTACATTCTTTTATTATCTCCATTTTATAAATAATGAAATTAAATCCTAGAGAAGGTAAGTAATTTGTCTAGGAAATCCTGGCTAGAAAGTGATTAAGTAGATATTTGAATTGCAACCTATCAGATGGCAAGCCAACTTTTTAATCACTATCCTAACCTGCTTCTACTCTTTTTATAGTGAAATAGAAGAATCTTAACTTTGTTTTATATTTTCCTCAGTATTAATGATGTAATTATGGAACAAAGTAAGAATTTTAAGGAATTCATATTATTTCTCCATTTTGCTAAAAATTGACAAAAATTGACAAAGAGTATCTGGTGTTAAGATTTTGAAGAAAAAAAATCATGGGAAAAATCAATCACCAAACCTTAAGGTCTTTGATAAAAAGTTGATTTTTTTATATACTTAAAAATAGTCTCTGCCAAAAATAGTTAAATGTTAGATATTATAATTCATTTGTCACAAACCTCATCCTGATATCTATTTAGACACATATCTATTTACACATACAAGTACAGTCCCCAAAATATACAACAAAGCTTCACAGGCTAAAAGTATTCCCCCAGAACTATTCCTGTGATTTTCTGGCCACTTGAACAGACAAAATTAAGTCTGGCTGCTTTTTAAAAACTGAAGATATCATGCATTTAAATGTTTGTTTCACTGGAGGCTAAAGTCCTTGGGATTCTAGTGGTGTTTTTTCCTAAACCCAGCACTCAATAGGTCAATTGTTAGAAACCAGAGGACATGACAGAAATCTAGATGCAAAGAACAGTAGATTATGGAAGTGTAGAACTCCAATCTGTAGATCTACTGCTAGAAAAATTAGTATTTTTTCTATGTGTGGCCTGATGTTCCCTTATTTGTTGGTGAAACTGTACATATTTATTGAGTGCAACATGATTTTTGAAATAGGTATTCATTGTAGAATGGCCAAATCAAGCTAATTAATATATGCTGCCTCACTCATCATTTGTGTGTGAGACAGAACCCTTAAATCTGCTCTCTTGGCAGTTTTCAAGAATACAAAAGTATTGTTATTAATTATATTAACCAGGTCCTACAAAAATCTCTTGAACATAATCCTTCTAACTAAATGAAATTTTGTATCCTTTGACCAACATCCTCCCCTGTGGTCCCATTCCCTAGCCCATGGTAACCACCATTTTACTGTGTACACTCTACTTGTATAAGTTCAATTTTTTTTCTGGATTGAAAATGTAAGTGAAATCATGTGGTATTTGACTTTCTGTGCCTTGTTTATTTTATATAGCATTATGTCCTCCAGCTTCATCCATGTTATCACAAATGATAGGATTTCCTTCTATTTATGGTTGAATAGTATTGCATTCTCTCTCTCTCTCTCTCTGTCCCTCTCTCTCTCCCTCTCTCTCTCTCCCTCTCTCTCTTTCACACACACACACACACACACACACACACACACACATTCTCTATACACACACATACACACATACATATTTTGTCTATTCATCTTTTGATGGACAGTCACTATAATTTCAATTTGCATTTCCCTAATGACCAGTGATTTTGAGCATATTTCCATATACCTATTGGCTGCATATGTCTTCTTTTGAGAAATATATATTGAGATACTTTGACTATAGTTTAGTTATTTGTTTTCTTGCTATTGCATTGCATTACCTACATATTCAGGATATTAACACTTAATCAAATGTACCTTTTGCAAAGATTACTCTTCACTCTGATGATTGTTTCCTTCACTGTTCTGAAGCTTTTCAGTTTCATATAATTTCATTTTTTTTTTTTTTTGCTTTTGTTGCCTTTACTTTTAGGTTCATATTCAAAAACATCATTGCCTAGACCAATTTTGTGGGGCATTTCCCCTATGTTTTCTTCTAGTAGTTTTACAGTTTTTAATCCAGTTTGAATTGATTTTTATGTATAGTGTAAAATAAAGATCTAATTTTGATTGTAAAAATGTGAATATTCAGTTGTCTCAAAACCATATATTGAAAAGACTATCCTGTCCCCATTATGTGTACTAGGTACCTCTGTAGAAAATCAATTGACTGTAAATGTGTACATTTATTTCTGGGCTCTCTCTGTCCTATTGGCCTATATAATAAAATATATCAATATGTAGAAAAATCTCCACAATATCAATAGGCATCAAATCTACCACTCAAAATCAATAAATACTAATATTTTACCATATTCAGATTATTTTCATAAAGAAATGAAATGGAATATATGTTTGAAGATCTCATCTCATCTTCCTTTCTCCTCAAAGGCAGCCCCTCTTATGAAATCATTGTTTCTTTTCTATAATACATTTATAAATATTTACCATTCAGATTTTTTTTTATGAATTTTGTACATTATTTTCTGAATTTAAATTTTCTTTAAAAGTGATACCTTATGCTTGGCATAGTACCACATGCCTGGATCTCAGCACTTGGAGCCTGGGGCAGGAGACAAGATTTTGAGGTCAGCTTTGGTTACATAGCAATACCCTGTTTCAAAAACAAACAAAAAAAAAGTATCTTGCCACACACAACTTTTTATTCCACATTAAGTTTCAGATTTTTATTGAAACATGTGGATGTGTTTAATTAACTTTAACTACCATATCCTACTTTATTATATGCATGTAATAGGATTATTTATACATCCCCTATGAATTTCCATATATTTGTGATTACAAATCTAGTGTCATTGGTCATCATTACAGATCACTGTGCATGCTTTACTATCAGTTTCTCAAGGGCACATATAAGCAATGAAATTTACGGAATATTGCCAAATTCCTCACCAAAGAAGCTCTGCTATTTTCTCATATCTTTTCTTATGAGTGCTACATTCACATTCTTTAATTTTTGTTCTCACATGGATGAGAAATATTGTCATTATTTATATTGCATTAATCATTGTGCCTATATCCAAGAAAGGGGATCCAACTGAATGTGGAAATTATTGAATGATATTATTAATACCTCATGGAAGTAAAATTTTGCTAAAGATCTTTCAAAAGCAACAGTAGCAGTCAGAAAACCAAGCTGGATTTGGAAGAGGGCATGGAACCAGGGTGATCACTGCTGATGTCAGATGGACATCAGCTGAAAGCAGAGGATACCAGAAAAATGTACATCTATGTTTTAGTGACTATGTAAAGGCATTTGACTGCAACAAATTATGGATAACATTGTAAAGAATGGGAACACCAGAGTACTTAATTGTACTCATGGGGAATCTGTACATGAATCAGGAGACAGTTGTTCGAATAGAACAAGGAAATACTGGCTGGTTTAAAGTCAGGAAAGGTGTACTTCAGGGTTGTAGGGTTGTATCCTTTAAATGTACCTCTTTAA
Organism: Pedetes capensis; assembly: GCA_007922755.1. NCBI lineage: Eukaryota > Metazoa > Chordata > Mammalia > Rodentia > Pedetidae > Pedetes > Pedetes capensis. Next base: position 19,349 of record VMDO01002718.1, on the reverse strand, counting down.
TCTCTGTTCAGAGAAATAATCCAAGAAGCTAGACTTTATGAAGAATGAGGCATCAGTATTGGAGGAAGACTCATTAACTACCTGTGTTATGCAGATGGCACAACTTTGCCTGCTGAAAATGAAGAGGATTTAAAATATTTACTGATGAAGATCAAAGAACACAGTATAGACTGCACCTCAACATCAGCAATACAAAAATCCTTACAACTGGTTAAGTAAGCAACTTCATGATAAATGAAGAAAAGATTGAGGTTGTCCAAGATTTTGCTTTACTTAGTTCTACAATTGACACCCACAGAAGCAGTAGTCAAGAAATCAAAACATGCATTGCATTGGAAAAAGCTGCTGCAAAGACTTCATTAAAGTGCCGAAAAGTAAAGATATCCCACTGAAGATGAAGTTACACTTGTCTCATGCCATGGTCTTTTCAGTTGCATAATATGCTTGTGAAAGCTGGACAATGAATAAGGGATATGGGAGAATTGACACTTGAATTATGGTGCTGGAGTCAAATATTGAATATACCATGGACTGCCAACAGAACCAACAGATCCATCCTAGAATAAGTACAACTAGAGTACTCCATGGGCTGGGATTTAGCTCAGTTGGTAGAGTGCCACTCTGCAGTCTCTGAGGTCCCGAGTTTGATTCCCAGCACCACAAAAACGGGAGAAGGATGTGGCAACCCACTCTTGAGCCAATCCCAAAACAATGAGCCATTGAAAACCCTATAAGGGTTGCTATGAGTCAGACACAACTCGATGGCACCTAACAACAACAACAGAGTACTCATTGGAAGGATGGATGGCTAGACTTCATCTTACATATTTTGGATATATTGTCAGGAGGGAACAATCCCCAGAGAAGGACACATGTTTGGGAGAGACAGGTCAATGAAGAAAAGGAAGACTCTAAACTAGATAGATTGACACAGTGGCTACAGTCATGGCCTTAAACATAAAAAAGATCATGTGCCTGGAAGAGTGTTGAGGAGTGTTTCATTTTGTTGTACATAGGGAAAGTATAAGCCAGACCTGAGACAATGGGATCTAACAACAACAACAACAACAACAACAACAACAACAACACCATCATCATCATGTGGGATTGACCATTTTAAGATTTTTTGTCCATTTATCTTTCTTTTTCTATAAATTTTCACTTCACACTATTTGCCAGTTTTCTATGTTTACCTTTTTCTTACTAATTTGTGGAAGTGCTTATATTTTGTGAATACTATTCTTCTGTTGGTTTTATGCATCTCTAAGTTTGAGACTTGTTTAGCATACCAAAAATGTAATTGAGTTTATCAATCTCTCTTTATGGCTTTAAACTTTGCACCTTTTAAAATGTTTTTCCTATCTTATTATAAGGTCACTATGCTATATTTTATTAATAGTTTATCACTTTTTACATTTAGGTATTTGTTCCTTACAGAAAGATTTTGGCAATAGACATAATTCCTTTTCCATGTGAAAGTCCAATCTTTTCCAACTTTGTATAATGTCACTTCTCACATACCAAGTTCTGTCTCATCATCCTGTTCTAATTTCATGTATCTATTCATTTATCCCAATGCCACACTATTTTAAGTACCATGGCTTTATAATAGGTCTTGATATTTGACAGGAGGACTCTTCCATCACAGGTTGGGTTCTTGGGGGAGGAAAATCCTGAGATAGAAATGATTATGCAGAAAACATATCAGAAATTCCTCCTGGAATCTCTAATTCTTCTTGGGCTGTTTCCAGTTTGGGACAATTATAAAGATGCCACTTAAATATTCTGTACAGGTTTTTATGTGAATGTAACTGTTTGATTTTCTGCAGTAAATACTTAGGAATAGAATTGCTGAGTGAGAAAGCAGGAATAAGTATAACTTCACAAGAAACTGTCAAATCATTTTCTAGAGTGTCCATGCCATTAAGCATCCCCATAAGCAATGTTTGAAAGTCCCAGGGGCTCCATATCATCCATCACTAAAACTTGACAGTGCCAGTTTTTCTGGGGGGTAGGGTTTGGGTGGGGAGAGAGTTGTGATATTTTTAACTTAGGCATTCTGTACTTGGTGTGTAGTAGTATGAACAGCAAATAAACAAACAAAAAGATGCTAGGCATCATTAATCATTTGGAAAATGCAAATAAACCTCTTTTAGAACTCATATGAAAAGTGTGTTAAGTTTTATCCTAAAGAGGTAAGAAATATTTCTTTCTGGAAGATAAATAGCACAGTAATGTTGGAAGTGTGATTATAAACTAGATATGGCCCATGAATGGGGAAAAAGAAAAGGAGATACAATAAAGATTCTAGAAGAATGTCTGGTCTTAAAATAAGAAAACACTCTATAATGTGCTAAAAGTCACTTGCTGGGAACCTCTGATCTGTTGTTGGAAATCAAGTGTAGAAGTGATTTTTCAATAATTGATTTGTGGCAGTTGTTAACAAAAAGATATATCTGAAGCTGAAAAGTGTAATTTTTTTGTGTGCTGTATGAAAATGCAGTGGTCCCTTCATTATAGGAAACAGTGTGCTACCTACAGATAAACAGAAACTGAATCATGGGGCATCAGGCCCACCAAAGATTTCCATAAAATTGAGAGAGACAATTCAGTGTTTTATAGAAATGCCAGAACCCCGAGGTGAAATTATAACTGTAGACTTCAGATCCTGCCAAAAGAGCTTGCTCCATACAAGTTATTGTTGTTGTTGTTGTTAGGTGCCGTCGAGTCAGTATCCGACTCATAGCGACCCTCTGTACAACAGGGGAAACACTATTGTCAGTGCTTCTCTGCTGTTCATAGGGTTTTCAATGGCAGATTGATTTTTGGGAGGGGGTTGCCAGGTCCTTCTCCCAAGCCTACAGCTTCTGGTGTTCCCAGGCGGTCTCCCATCCAG